>BPLR01020557.1:0-15330 GCA_021605095.1 Caerostris extrusa | reverse complement strand
TGTTGTCTGGTCCAGAAAACGTGTTCTCTTGCCCAAGATAAGCGGGCTCTTCTGTGTCGTCCGTTGAGGGAACACGCACAACTGGTTGCCTTGCATATAGGCTTGAATTGTTAAGACTCCTTCACACAGTACTAGCTGATATTCTTCTCCCTGATGCTACAGAGTAGTCTGCAACAAGTAGCGACAAAGAAATGCTTATTTTCCTTCTGGCCGAAAGAGCTATAAAACGGTCTTCTGCAGGTGTTGTAGCTCGTGGTCGACTTGGAACATGTCTTCTGAACACAGAAGCTTCGGTTTGATATTGATTCAGAGACTGTGGACCTCACTGCGAGACACATTAAGACGCCTAGCAGCATCAGCCAGGATCAACCCCATTTCTATCCATCCGCCCGCCCGCCACCTTAACGAATAGGGCAAACGGCTTCTCTCAGACATTGCGGGACCCCACTGCCTATTGTCAACTAATCTACTATTATAATTTGTAAATCAACTTGTTACAAGCGTAATTACGAAAGCCTGATATTTGCATATTTTCTCACTCATATATATCTGTTCTTTTCTATAAAAAAAAGTGATAGGTATCGTTTTTGCATATATTTGCATATCATTTATATAAATTATAAATTTTATTGTTACTGTCTTTTTTTTATCGTGAGCTTCGAAACACATGTTGTTCCTTAACTTTTGGAAGGCAGTGTATATATATCTATTTTATTCTTAAATTGTTTAATCGTCTGACAAATATAACTAAATATCATACACAACATCAAATTCATACTGAAACATCATAACTATATCTTTGAAATTACATAAGCTGTGGAGTTTGAAAAATCAACAGTTGAGATTGAAAATCACAATAGAAAGAGTAGGAGTGACTGAGAGATTTTATTAATGAGAATTGAATGGGTGGGAGAGTTCCTATTTAAAATTTAGTATAATACGAAATTTAATTGCTTGCGTTCCTTTCCCATTTGGAATCTTTTCATAAAAATCATATTTTAATCAATATTTAGAAAATTAGTTCCATTGTAACTGAACAATTTCCAACTTTCTATCTTGAATAAAAATATTAAAAAAAAATGCTTTGAGGACTCGAAAATACATTGAAATTTCTTTCAAAAATTATTTTGCTGTTGCATCTTTTACAAAATACCTCACGTATGACAACTTGCGTAGGAGAACATTGGAGCTATTCAAAAGTGTCCTAGGCGGGGATCTGATTACTCGAATGGAGAATAATTTTATGACACAGTCTTCGTCGACAGATAGGAGGAAGAGCTTTTCAACACTCCTCTTGCAAATAGAGACTCCCTTCCAAGCCCAAAAGAAAATTGAAAAATATAAAAACAGGTGTAAAAAAAAAAAGCCACATTTTTTGGTGTGGTCTAACGTCATCAGCAGATATATATTCATATTTTTGAGGTGCTTCATTCTTCATCTTGTGAGTAGTAGCTGTTTTTCTGCTGACATTTAGTTCTGTAATGTACCTCATTGCTGGAAGATTCTTTTGAATCATTTCTGCGTTTTGGTTTCTCTTCATCTTTAAATCTAAAAATGTCGGACTAAGTGCCAATAGAGATGACCTTTTTGCCCAAAGTGAATAATAATAATAATAATAATGTGTTTTTTTTTTAATTTTTATTTTTTTTAAAAGCCAAGTGTGGTTTATGATTTTTACCTTTCATGTAATGTTTTTTCTTCTAGCAACTCGCCCGGATATAGTAGTCTACGAATACTTCTTTCCCATTTCTAAAAGTTATATGATGTGTATTAAGAATATGATGTGATTTAAAGAAAACAAATGTTATTTATTTTTTTTATTTCAGCATGTATACTGTAAGCCAGAAGCCGGAGTGACTAAAACAAATTTCAAACTTTCGTTTTTTAAATAATTGTAAATCATGACAATCAATTTGAATTTTCTCGTGTATTAATACTTTTATATCTTAAATTTCATTCGCTTAAGGGTTTTTTGTTTTCAATTTCTAAATAACAATGTATAAATATCTTAATCACAAGTTTAAAATTACAAGATAAAATAGTTTATTGAATTTGTGATAACGGCTTCCCTTAAAATGCGTCCTCTATTAATTATTAAAAGGTGTTTTTCATTATAAATAGGCACTATACGAGTACTTTTTTAAAATCACTGTAGATTAATTGAAGAGACAATTGGAACACAGATTTATATTCATTGCCTTCTACTCTGGAGATATACAATTTTAAAAGGCTTTTGGAAGAATAAAAATGTGGGGTTCTTACATATAAACTATGTACTGTTTAAAATTAGGATTAGAGCCATAATAAAATTTTCTAAGTGTTGAAATAAGATTTTACTTCAATGAATTTTTAATTTTATGTTTAATTTTATATTACTTAATTTAATCATCTATAATTTATTTTAATATATTATTTAAGGCAATTATATATTAATTTAAAATGTTGTTTAAAATAAATTTGTTTTTTAAACGATATAATATCATCGCAGTGACTTGAGATCATTATTTTTCTCAAAAACCTTCACGTTTTTAGACACAATATTAGTTTTGTAGCCAATTATGGTTTCACCTGCATTAATAGCCGTAAATCTTTGCACTTATAATCTGTTTAGAAATCTAAATCAAATTGTTTTAACTTACTTTCGGTGGGTGAGTCTTTCACTTCAATTGTTTTCAAATGGCCATCGATCCGATAAATGTTCTCTAAGGGTCAGACGATCTCTATGAAATTCTTTTGAAAAGAGATCTGCAAAGACTGCATGTTAACTAGCTATTTGAATAGCCTGTTTGCATACGCACATCTCTCGGATTTCGCGGTAAACTTCAAAAAGATTGGGGGACCCGCGTCTATGTTAAATATTTGTCCTGGGATGGGATGAAGGACTTCGAAGAACTTTGCGATTCCTTCAAAGCGCACTGCTAGTTGGCGAAAAAAATTCAACGAAAGAGATAAGACGAATAATGCAAACACAACAGGATCTTTTTATTGATATAAGAAGTATGTTTTTGTCCTTCATGTAATACCGTTTGAGATGCACAAATTAAATCTTTGATGTTTAAAATGAAAAATTTCTAACGTTTTAAAGAGTTATTGGAAGGCGGCGCATAATTTTAATCAAATACAATTTTAAAAAAAGGCCATGTTTCAAATTAATGCTGTAAAAAGTGTTTTTACTTCTCCTTTGTATGTAGAAATTTAAGTATTTTTTTTTTATATTGCTTTACAGAAAAATTGCAATCAAACGCAACATTAAAATCTTTTGATTAAACGAATAATATATTTATTTTTAACATTATTTAAAATTCATTAATAGTTTTATTTAAAAAAATTACAGACATTTAAAAATAAAAATTTAGTTTATCATTTGAAGTGACAAAAAAAAAAAACTTTTTAACGTGCATTTGTGGGGATTCTTTTATATTATTTTGAGATTTTGCCATAAATATGTTTTGAAGATTTTTGTATGATAAAAAATTTAAGAAAATATATGAATGGATGGGATCAAGGACTTATGGAATAAATAAAAACCTATTATTATTTCATTTTATGCTAGTTTTCTTCTAAAAGGTATGAATTCAATTATCATTACCATAAGCTTTAACACTTATTGAAAAAGACATTTTATTGTCCAGCTATGCTCTAGATGTAAACATTCATTTAAGTGTCTCAAGAAGATTATCTGTTGTTTGTTATTTCTTTTGTTGCTTATTATTATTTATGTCATATCGGTTTCCTGGGTAATTGTTTTAAATTGTTTTTAAATAATTTATTAGGTTCCTGATCTTTTCATAGTAAAAAAAAAGAAACATTTAGGCAAATTTAGAAACATTTGTTTAAAACCAATATAAACTATAAACAATAACATAAATATCAATCAATAATTTAAATTAAAAAATAGGTATAGCCAAATAAAATTATGAAGCATGCTGGAAAATTTCTGCAAAGAAAAAAATTAAAATATTAAAATAATCAACTGATTATTAAAATACTATATTACTGAATAAATCTCTTAATATGACAAATATTTATATTATAAAAAATAGATTGAAAATTCAGTCATCTACAACAAAAGTTTGTTGCCAGTTAAAGTGTGTTTGTCTCAGAATACAGTGAAAAGTAAAATGAATGAATGAATTTAAAGTGATAATTTATTATATTAGCTGAATAAACTGAGATCTCAATGATGTATAAAATAAATCCTGAAAGTGCTTGGCGTTAAATTGACATTTACCATCATCAAAATTATTATTATTTATTATTGTGCATTTTTTCAATACTAATTTAAGACAACCTTAAATTGGGTATTAATTAGTCAAATTTAATACACATCATATTCTCTTAAAACCTTATTTTAATTAAATTTCCACGAAGTCAATTTTGCTTTTTATTTTTAGGAAAACTTAATTTCTTTACAGTTAATTTAATTTCGAATACATTATATCCATTTTCAGGCTTAGGAAATTATCTTTACCTCAAAGTAAACTAATTTACCGATATTGTTTTGAAGATGTATTAATTTTAGGTAGTTAAATCAAATTTTCCTCGAAGAAAACTGAAATCTCGTTTACATAAAATATTATACTACTTATCCTAAAAACATCATAAAAAGTTACATAACCATGCTCTTTATGTTACATATATTACTTTATGTTATATTCATATATGCTACATATATGAATTATCTCAACTTCATGTGCCAAACATTTGAAAAAGAACATCAATCTTTTCCGTAATAGGTTTTTCATATAGCAAAAGAAAAATTAAAATTTCTTTTCGATGTGAACTTTTAGATTTCATTTTAATGAGATTCAGTTTTCCTCTTCCAATAAGAAATCTTTAACCTTCTCTTGTTTTTTTATTCTTACACAATTAAACAACAATTAGCGTGTAATAAAAGAACTAAGAAACAAGCATCATTATCTTCGGAAAAAAATAATTTTTGTAACAGTCATACTGTCAGTTATAAAAAATTACACATATATATACATATGTCCTACATATATATATATATATATATACATATATATTGGTATACATACATACTGATTTCCTGGATTCCTAGATCTTCTTTAACCATTTATTTATTTTTCGTTTTTGGCCAACTGCTGCACTGTGTTCCATTTATTTATGGATGTATTCATGGTTTCATAGTATTTAGATTCGTTTTGGCAGCCAATGCACACATTGGACTTGAAATTAATAACTTGTTCTCGTGTTCAAAATGCTGAATAATTACTTTGTAGGCACATTTTTTTTGTTAAAACTTTTAAAACGAATCTTTTGTTAAGAAGTTAATTTTTTTATATATAGTTAATATTTAGTACACTCATGTCCATAAATTAAAGATAATGAAGTTCAGGCAAAGAAAAAGACAGAAGCAAAACAAATTTGACTTATTTGTAAAGTCTATTTATTAAACAAAAGGTAAAGAGCTAAAAGAATGCTATATGTTTGACATAATTAATAAAAATTACTCCCTGGAGCAAATTTCAAAAAAGAACCTATTCACAAAAAACAGTATAACATGGTTAGTATGATGGTTAATATGGAGTATGTCTCCCGGACGATGCAATACAGACCTTACAACGCCTAGGCATGCTGAGTATCAAATTATCAGTCTGATCTTGGAGAATATTACACCACTCATCAAGCAATGCCCTCCGAAGTTCCAGTTAACAGGTGGGCACATGCTCTATTGGTTCAAACCCGGTGAGTATGCTGGCCAATCCATACGGGTGATATCCTCTAATTGAAGGCATTCGTCTACATTGTTTGCACGGTGAGGACGGGCGTTGTCATCAATAAACAGAAATTCAACACCCTTGGCGCCCCGAAACAAGCGTACATGTTGTTCCAGAATGACATCCCGATAGATGTGGCCTGTCATCGTTACACTCTGAACATGCAGGTCAGTTTTGGAACCAAGAATAATTCCTCCCGATACGAGCCATCCTGCACCACCTTAACGGTGTCGTTCAATGGTGTTCTCTTGGTGGTAATGGGTACCTGGCGCTCTCCATATGAAAGTCCGGCGAGAATCAGACTGCAAACTAAATCTGGACTCGTCGGAAAACATCACACAAGGCCACTGTTGCGGTGTCCACAATGCATGCTCTCTACTCTAGGTTAATCGCAGGCGACAGTGAGTTGCGGTAAGTTGAACACATCTGACAGGCCTACGAGCATATAGACCAATGTGCCCTAATCGTCTGTACACGGTCTGCCTTGAAACTGTCGTACCGGTAGCTGAAAAGAGCTGACGTCTGATGCTGTGCTCTCTGTTTCTTTTGGCAAACTGTCTACTACTACTACACCACACCACATCACTGTGCCTAGAGCTGAGTTGCCCCTATACAGTTTGGGAATGATGTGGGTGAAATGAGTGGACTGGAGGCAACCGGTAGCTGAAGACAAGACAGGTCTGATGCTGTGCTCCGTCTGTTTCTTTTTGGCAGTAACTGTTAAATACCGGTCCTCATTCAGCGTTGTAACTCGGGGCGACCTGTGCTGTAACATCTACTCACATTACCATCATCTTGGAATCGTTGCTAAAGCCTGGAGATGACACTCTGGGCGATTCCCAGTTCCTCGAATACTTCCAGCTGGGTACGTCCACATTCCAGTCGTCCGATAATTCTACCACGTAAAAAATCATCAAATGCTTCCTTTGGGCCATAACTATGCGGTTATTGCACTGAAAGGCTTTAAAGCGCTTGTGAACAATTTTACTTCTTTGGCACCATTCCTTATATACCCCTCTCTTACACTCTCGTCATTGTGACGTACTATCCGCGCCATCTGGTGGTTTCCTGTAATTTGCATATTCTTCTTCAAGATGTGTGTGATAATTCTACAGGTGAGATTTTTATTTTAGAGTTCAATTTCTGTGTGATTCTGAATTATCCTTAATTTATGGACATGAGTGTATATAAATATAGCTTATAGTTTGTTAAGCCATTTAAATTTTTACTGTTAAAAGCATCTTTAATGCTTTCTTAAGCAATAATATAGTGCAAATAAAGTTTAAAGATTTAAAAAAATGAATATAAAGTAATGAATGGAATCTTAATTAATCTTTACATAATTAACTGAAAAAATAAAGAATGCATATTACTTCAAAAATATAATTAATTCTCTACTAATAACATATAAAGAAGAAATTTCAATCTAAATTTTTTTAAGGAAAAGATTTTAAAATATGTGATTGTGTAAGAAAAATTTTCTGCTAGTTTTTTCCGAATTATTTACGTACATAAACTCTTGAATTTCATTAGTCCCCCAACTTCAAAATTTCTTTCTAATTTAATTTTTGATGCCATGAAAACTGAAAAGTGAGAAAAAGATGGTGATAATCTCTGCCCCCTCCAACCACAAATTCTTCAATAAGAGGAAACGACGTCGCCTTTCTTTGTTTCCGTCTCATCGCAGCAACTTTATCTGAAACAAGTAATATAACAAATTTTTTAAAGTAATAACAAGTTAAACAAGTAATTTAACAAATTTTTTAATTTTTTTAAAGTCAATTCCTACTTTTTTTCACTATATTGCAGAAAGTCCTTTATAAATAATTTTCATTCATTTTTTTAAGTTTACCTGGCTCCATCTATTAGTAGATACATGCAACTTAAATCTAAAAAAACAATTAATTAATTAAAGTTAATTACTGAATTAATATTTGAAAAAACTGCATTAACATCCAGTGTCCTCCACTACAAGTTGAAAAAATGTATTTGAACTTGATGGATGAATAAAAATATTTTATTAACGATTGAAAATTTGAACAAAATATATGTAGGGAGAGTGTGAGCTAATAGAAGGAATTGAAAAAAAGATCTTCATTCGTCTGAAACGCGTATTCGATTCCCGTAGTGAGGATTTAAGTAAAAGTAAATTGATTTAATTGATCTTCTCTAGTAAAGTAAATTGATTCTTGTGATTGAACACCTTAGTGATTAAGTAACATATTTCCACTCTGTTTGTTTAGTGAAGAAATAAGTGATCGAAGCTGTTGCATTATAAAAAAAAAACATTCACGTTATTCGCAATCTTTTATATAGAATATTTGTATTTTAATGAATGTCTATTAAATATCTAATAAATGTCTATTTAAATGAATATGCAGGATTTTGTTGGACAAAAATATTTTTTTGCTCAAAAGCATAAATATGTATTTGATACACCAAACAAAAAAAAAGGGGATGGAATATGTTTTTAATTGAAAATAAAACACCAATAATAATGAATTATACGTTTTTTAAAGTTGATGAATGAGCTCTATTTAGTGTGGAAAACCTGAAAAAGTATCTACTTCGAGGCATTTACTACGGCATTATTACTACTTTTGAATGGTATGAGCACTTCGGTGGTGGGTCAGCATTGGTTTGCAATTTCATTACGATTTGCAAACAATCCATCATTTAGTGAGATGGGGTCCTCCTCTTCTCCTGATCCCTTGAATAGAATGGCAGAACATTTCAGTCCATTGAAGTGAGGATTATCACAGATGGGAATTCAATGAATGTCAAAACAGCATAAAACAAAGATGCTTTGAGGGACAAATTAATTTGCTTTCTAACATTACTTGCAGCCTGATATATTCATAAAATAAAGTATTATGCATAAGAAGGCAAAAAAAAGTACGATAAAAGTATTCTCTAAAATGTTGCAAAGTAAATGGAATAGACGATATATATATATATATATATATGAAAGTGAGGCAGATTGCATGTCGAATTTCAACATAAAAATTTCATTGTGCTCAATTGAAGGGGAAGACGAATGCGAACGTGGCAGTAACGTTCAATACTTCCCACCAATGGGAAAGCGTTTTGGTGCTAATCTATGTATAGAGCTGAAGCTTGATCTTTTTTTTTTTTTTTTTTTATCTCAACAACACTTTCCTACCGCCTTTACTTTCAAGAGTTTTATTGAAATGCTTACTTGAAATGCATTCTTTTTCAATTAAGTAAAACGTCTCCTTTTATATAAACAGGAAGATATTTTTTTTTTATGCCTTTGCATTCACCTTCCGTTTTTAGTATTTTCTCTTTCGTGGTGTGATTTGAGAGCAGCAGATGGATTATTCTCTACATTCTTACTACGCTCAAGTCGCGAGAAAGAGTTGATACCATCCACAACAACTTGCACAATTCGTTTTCCGTAGATAAAAGATTCTCGTACATTTTATGTTTGTCCCTTTCCCTTGATATTTGAAATAAATGCATTCAGTTCCCCAGTTGCTTTTACTTTCAATAGTTACACATTTCCAGTTATTATTTACCAACTACTTTGCTGACAGTAATATCCTATAAAGTTTCATTTCAATGAATTTTGACAAATTATTATATATTCCATAGATAAAAAATGTCTGAGTAGGAATTTATAGAAAATATCAACATCACAAAAAATTATATTTATTGAGGTTTATTATTAAGTCACAATTTCATTAATTAATAATGAACATAAAAACATGGTAATTAATAATAATTTGAATGTAATAAATTTTTATGTAATAAAAAAACCATGTACATGCAAAAATATTATCCAATACTATCCAAAAGTTGGTTTCCTCTTATTAATGGAAGCATTTATCAATAACATTCCCTAAATTATACAAATTATAATAGATAAATTTTTAAATGATTTTTCTTACAGAATATTTACTTTTTTTTTTTTTTTATACAAAACAAAATAAATTTTTTTTTTTTTTTATACACTAAAAAAAAAAAATTATTAACAGTTTTCTTACAAGTTTGCGAAAGAAATGATGTCCTTCCATTTTTGTAAACATTCAAATATTAATTCAGTAAATAAGATTAATTTGGTAGGACACGCAAAACTTCATTGTTTCAATTGAAAAAAATGAAATTTAACTGATATGTTCAATAGATTCAAAGTATACAAAAAAATTCTTATCACATAGTAGTAGAATTGCATGTTATCTAGAATTTCATAAAAATAATCTATATGAAAAGCGAGATTTTTCTGTGGGTGGTGTGTATTTCTGAAATTAAAAAACTACAATACAAGTTTTTATCTGGCATTGATCTCTATTTTTATAACAATATAGTTTATTGCTTGAAAATAACTTTAATTAGAACTTTAATCAAAATGCAAGTAATTGTATGCGAGTTTTTATATGATTATAATTTTAAATTTCAGTTTTTTGAAAAATATGTATTGAAAAGAAATTAATAAAAAAAAATATTTAAATTTTCAAAAAATTAAAGTATAAGAATTGAAATCTTAAATTTATGATGAAATACTAATAAGTGCTTTATTTCAAAGAATCTATATTTTTAAATATATTCTTTGATATAAAATATAATAAAATAAATTTATTAAAATAAAAATTAATAATATTCAGATAAGTATAAGGAAAAAGGTTTTTTAAAAATAAATATAGTTTTAAAAAAATTTTTATTTCAGTTTCTCTTTAATATTAATTTTGAAATTGTAAATATAATTTTACTGCACTAAATATTAATTTTTTAAAAATTTAACACATAATGTTGAAACCGAACCACGACGGGTTGTATTTAATATTAAGAACATAATGTATCAACTTTTTTTTAGGAATTTTCAGATTTTATTTGGACCATATTCACAATCTTTTCATGCGGTTCGAAGACTGAACTGTCCTGGTCTCGAGCTGTTTTAGCAGCATGCTTAGGGAAACAAAGAGTTATTTTTTTTTTCTTGGAAGCCGAACATCATCTGATGATTCAGTACGGCAAAAGAGCGGGGGAAGCATTCATGGATAAACGTTGCGCCAGGTTACTGGAGTGCCGGCAACAAGCGCCACGTGACATGCAACCTCCTGCGATATGTCCCGACAAACTCTCGTAAAAGAGGTCTCCCCCTCTTTCCCTTTTGAGTGCAATATATCAGACCTCCCGCCGATGAGTAATCCGTCATAAGTCCTTTCAATGAGTATTAACTTCAAATAAGGGGCTCCGACAATAGTAAAATATATATATATACGTTCCCTTCTTTTTATCTGGCGTTAAAGAGATCCCAATATATTTATTGGAACAAAGATTTCATTCACCTAAAAGTGTATCCTTTACAGAATTTTCGGCAAGTAAAAATAAAATATTTATAGATATTAATTATTTGCAAAATATTTATATGCAAGCCTAATTAATCATGAGTGAAACATCCCCATAATAAGCAATTTAAGTCATTGAACTCATTAAATCAGGTGAAATTTAACTATATTATTCACTTTTGTATCATTAATTCCTTTAATTAGTCATTTTATATCAAAATATTGACGTTCGAAATAGCATCTGTCATAGATGGAAATTAACCGTTTCAATTTGAAAGCTTGATTTCGACATAGCTGCTGCCATGATCATAACTAATACCATGAAATTCAAAGCAATATTCACATGTATTCAAAAGCATATTTATTCAACTCTACAAGGCGGAAAATTTTATTTTCTTAGTATGTTTTATTTGATAATTGACAGTAATTTCGATAAATAGTCATTTGTACATGTTAGAATTTAAATCTTATGAACAATGTCGTTATTTTTATATTATTCTATACATTCGTCTATGAATTATTATTGTATACTCTCCTAATTCTCTTCAGAACAATTACCCTTTATGAGTGATTTTACTTTTAAAACTATATGAAATTGTATAATAGAAATGTATTAAATAGTTTTAGCGCAAATAATTTTAAAATCAGCTTAAAAGTTTTCATTGGTACTTATGTTTATCAATGAGCTTTGAAAAAGTAAAGCAAATCGTTCTTTTTTCAAACAAAATTCCACAACAAATGATGGAATCAATAATTATATATAAAAATATTAAATAATATACGCGTTAGTAATTATTAAATTATTCAAGTATATTAAAAAAATAAGAATTTAATCACTTATTATTAGATATAATAATAATTTAATCACTTATTATATACTAATATAATCAGATTTATGCCCTATCAAAATGAGTTTGTTAAAAGAAACGCACACAAAGACTAAGTGAAGGAAAATGTTGCATATCAAATTTTGTAAAAATTTATTTATTGTGTAGAAATTCCATTCTGGCCTTCATAAGCTTCCTTACATTTCTAAAAATTTCAAACTTTCTTTAAATTAAACGCCTTCAAAATTAAATAAACCTTTTGCGGCCATTTTTTTTTTTTGTAAATTATGGTGTTATATTAGAGTTTTTGCATACCGTATTTGGACGTCCGTTAGCTTTTTCTCCCTAGCGCGCATGCTTATAAGAAACTTTATTACAGATACGCATGCGCAATTTCCTATGAGCATGCGCGCTAGAGAGAAAAACTAACGGACGTCCATACTCTGACGGTATGCAAAACTCTCTATTATTTTATTTATCAAATGATTTCCTAAATAAATTTAAAAATATTTATTTAGGAAATCATTTGATACACATTTATGAAAAATTTAAAAATTAATATTCATTGCATTATATTTATTTTTAAAAACCAGCTTGAGTCTTGCCGTATAAATATGCTACAAGAATTACATTTTTTAAAATCAAAAGTTTTCTTACTATTTTTTCACGAATTTTATTTATCAAGAAACCATGTCTTATATACCATGAAGAATTTCAGGCTATCGAACATTAAAAAAACTCACTGGGAAATTTTACATTTATTAAGTTTTACAACCTGCGTGTATGCAATTATCCATATACATTTATGTGCTACATTTTTATTGTTTTCTCACAACAATAGCAATAGTCATTCATTCATATGTAACCGATATACCCATTTCATATATTATAAACAAGTTTGTTTTTTTGCGCGTTGGATAAGATGCCATGAAAAAAATTAACAAAAAAATAAAATAAATAAAAAAAATAATTGGGAATTGGGCATATCTCCATAATTTTTTTAATTCTAGACAATCTGAAGACAATTCAAACTGTCAGTTTGTTAATTTGTCCATGTTATAAATGTTACCTAATGCCATTAATATTCAATCAGTGCTTCGTGTTTGCATGTACATTTGAAATTGAAGAGTTCATTGTTTCTGAAAAATTAAATAAACTGCCTATTAACATGTATGTAATTGTTTTTCCGGCGTTTTAGTAACTTACTGCCAAATAAGTGTCTCAATTCAGATATTATCTCTGTTAAATGTTAGGCGGGTCTTTGAAAAACAAATGATTTTTAAAAATGATCACTAGAAGCAAAATATACTTTTATTATGCATAAATCGTTTATTCCATTGTTAAAAAAATTTGGCTTTAATTATTTTCCTACTAAGAACATAAATACAGAACGAGAGCAGCGCATATTTTAAAACTTCTATTTCAAATGCATGAAACATAATATTTTCACAAATTTCTCCTAACTTGAAAAGAAGCTCGACTTGCAGTAATGCACACAGGACTAAAATTTGCTGGCGTTATCGCTTGCTTTTCAAAACAGCGGACGATACTTTCGTGAATTGTTGGCGATGAGCATCTCGCAGCAACTTTTGGCTATTTGTCAGGGATTATTATTATTTTTTTTTATTATTATGCCACACGAAATGGAGGGTAAGAGGCTTTTCAAACGTTAAGCAAATATGCGAGTTGAATGCTTCCCCAGAAAATAATGCTCTCCCTCATTGCCAACCGTTTTGATTACACATGACGGGGACACTTGATACATGAATTGTCCTGATCTACACATACAAAAATAACTACAAAATATTCTTTTCTCCTAATAACTAAAAGGCCAAGGATGTTATCTTTCTAAAAAAATTAACTGTCTTTTAAATAGAAGAAAACTTTCAGACAACAAAACAACAACTTTGTTACGTCAATCAATTTAATAACCTTGCTTTATTTTTTCCTCACGGCTTTGAACCTGAAGCCAATTAGCGAACTTGCAAAAATTTTTTAATTTTATCCACTTATAGGCCGGAAAGGAGTCCATTTTTACCTTGACTTGTTATTCAAAGTTTTGCAAACAAAACCATGTATAAGTGGATTTGTTTATTACCTTAAAGTGTGTCGGATTCTTAACGAGCTCCCAATACTATTTCAATTTAAAAACATAAACAAAATTAACCCCCTTTAAATCCCCCTGCTCCACTTAAAATCTGTCTCTAGTTACTTAATGAGTGCGAATGTCTGTGGAATTACTCACCGCCCTCAGCCACGAAGCTCAACGGTTCGATAAGCCGTCAAACCCCGAGATTTCGCTTTTATTCCACACTGTTTCCCTTTATCTGGCCCATAAAAAAAATCTCCTGCCTGCACTAGTAAGGCACTAGCAACCACATTTCCTTTCCACGACAAGAGTCATACGTGTATCTGTGAGAATTTGACAGCTTGAATTGCGTTTATCGAGACTGCAAATTCTTTTCTTTAAAAAATTATTTGTAGCAACTATCAATTAGAGCTGTTCCAATACGGAATGGCATTGGCTTCTTCCTAAGTTAAAATTTTTTTACCTTTCTCATTAAGATTTCATCCTCTGGATTTTAAAATCATATAATTAAATTGCGAAACAATTTTTCACATTGCAGACACTATCAATTGGTAATAAAATATATATTTTTATTTCCTTCATAAAACACAATTTTATCTAAAGACAAATTGTAAACATTGATTTAATTTATTTAAACATAATTTGAATTTATCATTTTATGAATTTAAAAGATATTTTTATTTTTAAATAAAAAAAAAGGTAGAGGTAAATCCTGCATACATGTGTTAAAAATAAGTTAGCTGCGTGTTAAATAAAAGTGAATAATTTTCAAATGAAATAATGTATCAAAGCAATTTAAACTAATATAATATTATATCAATTATTAATAGCAAACCTATATTAGAATAATTCATTTTTCAGTATTTTTTTAGATTCTTTTTATTCTTCTTGGGAAATTCTGAATGATTACATTAAAAGTAACAGATACAAAAAATATAGCGTAAGTATTATAATTCCAAAAAGGAAGCTAATCCATTGATAAAAATTCTGTCATAGATTATCTATGAAATACACATAAATTAGGGCATTGAAATAGAAAGGAAGGGTTAAAAAACAATTTAAACGGCACTTGTTCTTCAGTGTTTGCAAACTTCTCAGAATGTTTCCAGATTTTGTGATTAAATTAGAACTTCAAAAGCTGGAAATCCAAGATTAAATAAGTAACTTTTTTCTTGTGGAATTGTTAGTCTCAGCCACAAGAGCTGCAATGATTTTTAGTTTACTCCGTTGCTTCCAGTGAATGACACTTCAACCCAAGATAACATAAATAATGGTAGAGATTGTGTTGCATTTCCTTCTAAGCACTTTTTTTCATGTGGTCTGTTTTCAGTCATAAATATAAATTTTTTCCACTTCAATGTTTC
>BPLR01020556.1:0-46271 GCA_021605095.1 Caerostris extrusa | reverse complement strand
CGTAAACATATATAATAATTTTTCTCCAGTCGCTACACGTAGTATTCTAGTTTTTAATTCCATTTATTTCAAAAGATTTAACTAAAAGTCCTTTACTTAATGACCTTGAAAATAATTAGTAAATTTATTTTTGAATATAAAAAGAAATGTACGATTGCTCTTATATTAGACCTTAAAATATTTCTCACAAAATTCTGGTCTTCTAAACCATTTTAATCGAATTAAGTCGAAATCTTTTTTATTTTGAATTTGAATGATGACAGTCAGAAAGTCACACAGGTCTGTAGTGTCTAAGTGAATTAGTAAATCTAAGTGAAGTAGTAAATTAGTTAAAAATATCAAGTGTAATTTCATTTCCTACAAATTTATTCCTTTTTAATTCCTTTTATTGCTAAGATTTAATTGACATTCCTTTACTTTATGACCTTGAAAATAATTAGCAAATTTTTCTTCAATATAAAAAAGAAATGTACGATTCCCCTTTAAATGTTAGAACTTTAAAAATATACTTCACAAAATTCTGGTCTTCTATAAAACCATTTTAATCGAGTCAGGTCGAAATTTTTTTATTTATTTTGAACATCGAAATTTATTTTCATTTTATATGCCTGTATAAAAATACTCATCTCCGCTTGCACAAATAAATAAATAATAAAAACCAACAGAGAAAGAGAGAGGATGCTTTTCTATTTCTTCCTGAATCTAAAGATCTACTGGTACGAAATATCCATGATTATAGTCATCCAACATAAAATATGAAATCAAAATAAATATAAAATAATACCACGTCAAGGCAAATTCAAATGCTGTTAGACTATCTAGCCTGACGCATCCTAAAACTCTTTGGGTTCACTCATTGTAAAAATCTTCCCTAAACAAGTAATATAAAAAAAAAAATTTTTTTAAAGTCAATTCCTACTTTTTTTCACTATATGGCAGAAAGTCTAGAAATAATTTTCATTCATTTTTAAAGTTTATATGGCGCCATCTATTGGTATATATATACAACCTTAAATCTAAAAACGAAAATTAATTAATTGAATTAATTACTGAATTAATATTTGAAAGAGTATCAACATCCGGTATCATCCACTACAAGTTCAAAAAATGTATCTGAACTTGAGTGGATGAATAAAAATTATCAGAGCGATTGAAAATTTGAGCAAGATATAGTGTTAGGGAGAGTGTGAGTTAATAGAATGAATTGAAAAAGGAATGTACTCTGAAATGCCAGAGCTTAAAAATAAATATTCCTCACAAAATCTGTTCTTCTATAAAAACATTTTAATCAAGTCAGGTCGAAATTTTTTTATTTATTTTGAACATCGAAATTATTTGCATTCATATGCCTGTATAAAAATACTCATCTCCGCTTGCACAAATAAATAAAAATAAATAAATAAATAATAATAATAATAATAATAAACCAACATAGAGAAAAGAGGGGATGCTTTTGTTGCTCTTACTGAATCTACTAACATCTACAATCTACTGGTAATGAAATATCCAATGATTATAGTCATCCAACACAAATACGAAATCAAAATAAATATAAATAATACCACGTCAAGGCAAAGGGCTCATCTCAAACATTCAAATACTGCTAGACTATCTAGCCTGGGGCATCGTAAAAACTCATTGGGTTCACTCATTGTAAAAAATCTTCCTAAATAAAACAACAAAACAAATCCAACGCCGGGCCCTGTGAGTGATATGTCCGTGAAAAGGCCAGCCAAGAGGCGGCGGTGCGTGAAAGGCGTGCGTGTTTAAGCCCTGACACAAACCTCTTCGAAAAAAGGCGGTTTTTGCGAACGAACCTGCCTGTCACGCCAACTTCCGCCCAGCGAGTCCAGCTGCCAGAGCTACCTGCATACGCGAAGGCAGATACAATTTTTCAACCTGCTCCTCACTGTGGCGATCGCGCTGCTAAAACAAAGGCAGCACCGGATGGTCAGAGAAGGATGTATGATTCATGATGGTGCCAGGTGAAAAACGCACCAATAAGCCAGCGGGATTTAGGGATTTTTTGTCCCTTTTTTTTTTTTTTGTATGTAACGTTAAAAACTGGGATATGTTGACGGTGGAAGCTGTCACCTGCTTCAATGGGTGGATTTTAGAAGCGTGATGGTTGGTGTGGCTGGTTGGTTGGTTTTTGTAACCTTCAACAGTACATTGTATTTTGCTGCTCGAAATATAAAGAATGCAAAATTTAAATGTCTATATTTTTTTTTTTTCTAATTATATTAAAATTTATGGTCCGAGTGGCTGCTGGCGCTCGGTACTACAGGTTTCGGGTTCGAGTCCCGGCGGTTGTTTGTAGTGGTTCGAATCCATTTTAAACCGTAGGTCTCTCGTCTAACAGGATTGTGGAGCGTTGTGGGGGCGTTACTCCGCTTCCGTAGCTTATCTTCAAGCTGTATGCACCTCCTCGGTAGTACCGAGTGAGTAACGTCTGTGCAGGGCTTGCCTTAAGGCATCCAAGACAATTGTCTCAGTGTTTACCAGATGCATTAGAACAACAACAAAAGAAAAAAAAATTAAATTATTGGGAGATTGTAATGCATATTTCAGTTTTTTTTTTTTTTTTTTTTTTTTTGGTCCCCTTTTTTTCGTGTAATGTTAAAAACTGGGATATGTTGACGGTGGAAGCTGTCACCTACTTCAATGGGTGGATTTAGAAGCGTGATGGTTGGTGTGGCTGGTTGGTTTTTGTAACCTTCAGCAGTGATATTTAAATTGTATTTTGCTGGTCGAAATATAACGAATGCAAAATATTTTTTTTTGTTTTTTTGTTCTAATGCAACTCGCAAACATTTAGACAATTGTCTTGATGCCTTAAGGCAAGCGCTGCACCGATGTTACTCACTTAGCACAACCCAGGAGGTGCGTGTACATTGAAGATAAGCTATGAACGCGGAGTAACAATACCCCGCAACGCTCAATTATCATGTTAGACCGGGACCGATGTTGTCTAGAGTCTAGACCGGGAGCGAGTAGATATTGCTGCCTACCAAGTGGGATAAGAAACAACAACAACAGTTTTCTTATGAGAAAGGGTCTTAAATTTGTTTTACATGAAGTGTGTGGAGGGAACGCATCATTATGAAAAACGCGAGCCCTCAATATTATCAATTAATACACTTTCACAATGCTGTTGAGACGGTTTAAAGTGGATTCGAACTACTACAAACATGCATGGCACCGCTGGGACTTGAATTCAAAACCTGTGCTACCGTGCGCCAGAGCGCTAGCCACTCGGCCATTCAGGCCCAGAATGCAAAATATAAATGTCTATAATTTTTTTTGACAATGAATTATAAAATTTATTATAAGATTATGTTATATCCTTTAGAAATACCAATGGAATTTTAAGAACTACGCACTTCCATGTAAGAATTAATAACTAAAAATTTCTGAAAAGGTAAAAAAAAAATAATAATAATAATAATTAAAAATTGTTGTTTTTATCCACTTGGTATATATCTAGACCAAGCCCACGAATCCGTATGGACTCATGGTAGTAGGGAAAGAGGGCAGGGAAGGATGATGTGTTTTTTTTTTTTTTTTTTTTTTTTTTTTTTTTTTTTTTGCCCATTTTTTTTATCTAACGTTAAAAACGGGGATATGTTGACGGTGGAAGCTGTCACCTGCTTCAATGGGTGGATTTTAAAGCGTGGTAGTAGTTGGTGTGGCTGGTTGGTTTTATAACCTTCAGCAGTGAGATTTAAATTGTATTTTGCTTGTAGGGATATAAAGAATGCAAAAATTTAACTGTCTATAATTTTTTTCTTTTTGCAATTATGTTAAAATTGGTTATGAAATTATATGAGCAACGGACGTTTTCTTTAGAAATACCAAAGCAGCAACTAAACTTCCACGTGAGAATTTAAAAAACTGAAATCTGCTTCTCCCAAATTTCAACTAATTTTGTGTGAACATTCGAGAACGGATGAATAAACTCAGGAATATGCCAATGTTTAATAAAGCACGAGATATACACTCAAGAGCCAAAACATTATGACCAGCAGTCAATAACGAGTTGAATTACCTTTGGCGCGCAACACAGCTTCAACCCGCCTTGGTATGGATTAATACCACTTCCACCTGATCACGTGCCTTCCACGTCATCCAGGCGAGTTCATTGCAAAATGTAGGGGGGGGGGGTCATAATGTTTTGCCTCTTGAGTGTATGAAGCAATTGATTGAAATACTACAATAATAGCCAAATTCAATAGCCACATCAATATAGCAATGTTTAATAGATCAAGAACTTCATGAAGAAAGAATTGTAAACGAATATCTCTAAAAAGAATATACAAAAGTAAGACAAATGTAGTCATAAATGAAGAATGAAGTATTCCAAACTCTACAAGAAACGTTATCACATAAAATACCCAAAAAGATTATATCAAAGTTTGAAAATTCTAGGCATAAATGAAGAATGAAGTATTCCCAATTCTACAAGAAACACTATGACATTCAATAGTCAAGTAAATATATCAAAATTTGAATTTTCTGGGCATAAATTAAGAATGAAGTATTCCAAATTTTACAAAAATCACTATCATATTCAATAGCGAAGAGAATATATCAAAGTTTGAAAATTCTTGGCATGAATGAAGAATGGAGTATTCCAAATACAATAAGAAGCACTATACAGCTCAATAGGCATGGGAAAATGCCAAAAGTGATAATATGAAACTTTCAAGAAGAAGGAATTGATCAGCGCACTACGAGTACTTATAGCCATTGGATATACAAATGTTTAAAATCCCGAGCCAAAACGTGAAAAGTGCTTCAAAACCTTACTACAAAACATTTCAAGCAAAAGCCAAATTCTCCATAAAATTTCTGAGGATGAACGTTATTCATGAATCATTTCAAGAGTTAAGGGGACCAAACTACCATTTTTCCGCCAAAATTTGCAAATTTGAATGGAGTTTTATTTGCTTGCTACACTTTTTGGATTGCGCCACGAATGCCTAACCAGGACAACATCATGTTCACACATGATAATAACTAAAAATTTCAGAAAAGGTAAATATTAATAATAAATAAATAAATAAAAATTTAATGTTAATAATAGAATCTTAAAAATGCTACAAAAAATAAAAATGAAAATATCAAACCCCCTGTTTATAAAAATTAACGGAAGTAGGCAATTCAAATAATTATATTAAAATTGGAAATAATTAGCCATTCATTACGCATACTTTTCAAAAAAGGTTACAAATTGAAAGAAATTAAATTGAAACATTTTAAATTATTAATATGTTGTTGTTGTTGTTACATATTTCTTTATTGGTAACAATCCATTACAATAAAGATCGCACACAAAGAAGGGACAAACATAACAAAAGCAAATATACAGCAAGACAGCAATCGACAACAAGTCGGTCTCACACAGCACAAAAAGTCAAAGGGGAAAAAGAGTAAATAAAGGGGGTAGACACTTTATTTTAGTCCATGAGGCCCCCCTGGCCTCCAAATATAACTGAAAGACTTCTACTTGGTGCTCCCTGCTCAGTTCTGGACATTTCAAAAGATGTTCTGAATTCATTTCCAGCTTTATATATTGGGCAAGTCTTCGAGGTGAGGACACCTATCGTGTTAGGATGTTCCGCAAGACAATCGTGTCTAGTTCTAAATCGAAAGTTGGCAGCAGCCTCTTTATGTGGTCTAGTGTTAAAGAATTTCCAGCTGTCTTGAATATTGTACCACTTTTTGCCTTCAGATTTAATTATGAGACTATCTTCCAGTTTCTATAATGAATATATTTCTTTCTCTATGAATATATTTTTGAAAGATTCTGGTGGAACTTGTTTCTTTCCAATATTCACATGGTTTCCTTTCTTTGCAAGTGAATCTGCTGCATCATTACCTTTAATTCCCACGTGTGATGATATCCACTGGAATACAATTTGTTTGGCTTTAGTTCTTAAATATATGATATCTTTCTTAATTTGACTTATTATTGGGGTTTCAGTGTGATGATTTAACGAGACAGCTTGTTTGGCCGATCTGAAATCTACGAATCACTTTAGAGTAACAATCATTATTTACTCTGATTATTAAATTATTTATTGCTAAATGATGATTTTTTTATACAAAAATGTCTTCTTCATTGGTGCAACAACCTCTTAGTGGGCTATGGACGTCTGTCTAACTCGCAGATTTCGTGACAGGAGATGATTTATTTTTACTGGGTAGTGTTGTCAGCCCTACGCCCAACGCTCCACAGTCATATTAGAACGGGACCTACGGTTTAAAATGGATTCCAAACAACTACAAACATCCAGGGCACCACCGGGACTCGAACCCTGTGGCACAAAGGTCATCGCTAGTCACTCAGCCCTCAAGCTCCAAAAAAAATTTAATTGCATTTAAATATTAATTTTTATGATCTTCATCAATGATGCCTCAACTGTATTTCACAGATAACTAAAACGAAATTAATCGAAAAATTTTTTTAATTGTCTTTAAAATTTTTGTACAGCAATTAAAATACAATTCATTAGGGAAAATTCTGAGGCTTCATGTTTTAATTGATTTATGGTCTTCAATAACGACTTTTAAACTGTATTCCCTAAACTGCTAAGAAGATATTTTATTGCCCATAAAATTTTGGTAATTAAAAATTAATTCATTGTAAAGCACTTAAATTTTAATTATCTTCCATTGTTATCCCCTTTTGGTATTTTTGGTTCTTCTATTGTTCTTACTGAGAGGTAATTTTAATATTTTAGAAGATACTTTTTTAATGTTCAAAAAACTTTAGCTATTTTTTTTTTTTTTTTCATTCTTTCAACAAAAAAAAATAAATAAATAAAATAAATAAATAAGAATAATTAAATCAGTTTTGCATAAAAAAAATTAAATTCTTTGGATAACAGTTGTATAAATACTAAAGATTTTTGATGCTAACGGTGCTTTTACAATTTGTGAAAACTTAAATTGCTATATAGATTATTAAATAAAAATACATAAAATTATGCATAGATTATAAAATACATAATTTTGTAAAAATAAAAGCATGGGCAATGATTTAAACTCAGGATTTTTCTCAAGTTTTTCGGAAATAAATATCAAAACGATTTTCAGAAATTCGAGCTGCAGTCAGTACCACAGTGACACAAAGGACTGTTAGAAATCAGTTATTTCAAGGACAGCTCCGAGCTAGGCGCCCTATAGTGTGCATTCCACTGACTCTAAGTTATTGCCGTTTGCGATACCAGTGGTGTCAAGACAGAGCTCATTGGAGGACGGAGTGGAAATCTGTTGTGTTTTCGGATGAAAGCAGGTTGGTGCCAGTGATGATCGTGTGATGGTCAGAAGAAGGTCAGGGGAACATCTACAACCAGACTGTCTGCGGCCTAGACATACTGGACCTACACCTGAGTCATGGTCTGGGAGCAATTTCCTATGACAGCAGGAGCACTTTCGTGGTTATCCCAAGCACACTAACTGCAAATTTGTACGTCAGTCTGTAATTCAACCTGTAGTGCTGCCATTCACGAACAGCATTCAAGGGGAGTTTTCCAACAGAATAACTCTCGCCCACATACCGCTATTGTAACGCAACGGGCTCTACAGAGTCAACATGTTACCTTGGCCTACGAGATCACCAGATCTGTCCCCAATTGAGCACGTATGGGATATCATTGAACGACAACTCCAGCATCATCCACAACCAACACTGATCGTCCAGTATTGACAAAACAAGCATGGAACTCCATACCACAAAATGACATTCTACACCTGTATGATACAATGCATGCACGTTTGCAGGCTTGCATTCAAAATTCTGGAGGTTACACCGGCTATTAATGTAACAGCATTTTACATTTGAAGTGCATTTTCTTGTTCTTAAATTAAACTGTGATGTTTAAAATTTAATCAATTAAACATGTTAACTAGACAAATGCATTGTTCGAATTTCATTACTCTACAATAATTTTTCTTGGAGTTGGGATTATTTTTTCCGTCAGTGTATTTGAGTGCTTAATATATTGAAACCTTCTTTTCTTCATTGGTGCAATGACCTCCTGGTGGGCCAAGGTTGTCTGCCGACTAGCAGATTTCGAAACAGAGATGTTTTTATTATTATTATTATTGTTTTTATTATTATTATTATTTACATGGTAGAGCTGTCAGCCCTACGTCGAACGCTCTACAGTCATATTGGACGGAGACTTACGATACTGAAAATTACTAGATTAATATTTGTGCAATAAAACATTTTTTTTTCTTCCCTGAAATTCATTGTATACAAGTAATATAAACAAAAAAAAATTTTTAAGTCAATTCCTACTTTTTTTCACTCTATTGCAAAAAGTCCTTTATAAATAGTTTTCATTCATTTTTTTAAGTTTATCTGGCGCCATCTATTGGTAGATAAATGCAACTTAAATCTAAAAAAGAACTAAAATTAATTATTTAAATTTAATTACTGAATTAATATTGGAAAGAACTGTATTCACATCAGTGTCATCCACTACAAGTTCAAAAAAATGCATTTGGACTTGAGTGGATGAATAAAAAGTACTTTATGAACGATTGAAAATTTGAACAAGATATATATAGGGAGAGCTAATAGAAGGAATTGAATGAAACAGTTTCTTTTTATAATGTCTCCTTCCCTCCCAATTCCAACGACTATCAATAAATGTAAATTTTTCTAGTAAAAAAAAAATGATGGTAGGTAAATAAAAGACTCCACAATTTTTCTCGCCTTATTTTTCTCCTTAAAACAGATTTTTTTTTGAGAACTTATTTTTATCTAAGACAGAAATTTTTTTTTTAAGACCCACTGTCTTAAATCATAACGCTAATAATAAAAGAAATGAAAAACAAGAATTTGAGAAGTGATTTAACTGAATAATCGCACAACACATAATTTGTAATGATAAATTCAATAAACATGCAGTGAATAAAGAATAGCTAGCAATTCCTATATTGGCAAATCGATACATTAAAAAGACAGACATATTGATGGATTATGTATTGTTTGAAAATATAATTTTGCAGAAATGACAAAATATATAATCAATGGATTGTGTTCCTTTTTATCTGAACATAATAAAAGGACACTGCGATACATATTCAAAATAATAATAATCGTAACGAAATTTGTTATAAATCATACTAGATAAATATAGTAATTATATGAAATGTTTAAATCAGTTTTAGTAAATGTCAACCTTGTTTTTGATGACATGATGAACGATAACTTTGTTAATTATGATAGTATAATTTTTATTTAAATATAATTTAAGTCTTACCATTAATATTATCATTTTGACATTTGCGACAGTGTAATTTCGTAATAAAAAAATTGTTCCAGCGCAGTTATTTAAAGAAAACAAAATAACACTTATTGCCTTAGAGAAAACTTTACGGTTTAAAGTTACATTTGGCCTAGTAAGATATTTTTTTAATTTCTATTTTTTGAAATTTCTTAAGGTGGTCGAACACATTTAGAAAAAAGCTAATGCATAGTCTTCGGAATCCACGTTAAAATGTTGGTCCCTGTCTAATTATCCCAAAAGTATGCACAAAATGACCGCAGAGCGATAAACCAAACCAAGCCAAGCCAATACCATAGTCTTGCTGTCCCACTCTACTTCAAGAAGATTCGTTTTTCACTTGTAATGTCCATTGGCTTAAAAACGAGTAGATTTGGTGGTGATTGTGACAAAGTGTCTCAATATCAACATTTGATTTCCTGGATTGGAGTTTTCTAGATTTTCTCCAACTGATCTCAAATGAACCACAGTTACCTACTGAAAAATCTTCTTCTTACACTCTCTGGTAAACTTATATTATAATCTGAGACATATTACAATTTTTATACAAGAAATTTAAATAAATCTTGAGATAAAAAGATAAATGCTAATGGCGGAACATAATCTATTTAAAAAAAAAAAAACAATTTTACATTTTCTTTTTTTAAAGAATAGTATAACAATTCGAAATTTTTGTAAACACTACGTTAACGTAACCGTAAACGTCAAAAAACCAACTCTGCGTCAAAACACTACGTCAAAAAGCAACTCTACATTAAAAAAAAAAATTATTTGATATACGATTAATCATGTAGAAGCTGACATTTTAAATAGACCATATTTAAATGGAAACGCTAATACAATAGATAAATGCTAATGATGGAACATAAAATCTATTTAAAAACAAAGTTTTTTACATTTATTATTATTTTTTAAAGAATAGTATAAAAATTGAAATTACTGCAAACACTAAGTTAACGTAACCAAAAAACAAAAAGCAAACTCTGCGTCAAAACATTACGTAGTATAAAAAGCAACTCTATAAACTTTAAAAAAAAGAAAAAAAAAATTTTTTTTAAATTTGATACACGATCAATGATGTAGAAGCTGACATTTTAAACCGTATTTAAATAGACGAGCCTCTAGAAAATAATGCAAAAGAAAGGAAATCCTTTTTTTTTATTTTTTTTTTTATTTTTCAGGTAAAACGATCGGAAAAAGTTCAAAAACATACAATTTTATATTTAAGCTTTAGGCACTGAAAATGATAGGTTTTATTCACAAAATAAACGTTTAAGGGAAATAGTTACAGAAACTTCCTTTTGAATGTCCAAATAGAATATAATCGACTACTCAAGATTTTTTTTTAAAGTTAAAATGCGCGTAATATAATTATATTGTTTTATTTTAAATATAAGTATTCATGCAACATTTCAGAAAAACTCAGTGAGTAAAAGAAATTGCATGAAAACGTGATTTTTGTTTATTTTCCGGATTTTAAAATATATTCTTTTTACATAAAATAGTATTTTATTGTTAGAATTAATTCGACAATTATATAATAGATTTTGGTAAAGTAGTTTTTTTCAAAAACAGTATTTTTTAATTTAATTTTAGATTTATATTTTTTTTTTAAACATTTCTATGTGCTGAAATTTACAAATTTCTAGCTACTACGATTGGTATATATTTACTACATTACGGAGTTACAATTATATTTACTACAATTGGTAAATATTTACTACTTTAAAGAGTTACAATATATTTACTAAAATTGGTATACATTTACTACATTACGGAGTTCAATTCTATTTACTACAATTGGTATATATTTACTACATAACGAAAGTACAATTATATTTACTACAATACGGAGTTACAAATATATTTACTATTTGGTATATATTTACTACATAACGGAAGTACAATTATATTTACTACAATACGGAGTTACAAATATATTTACTACATTTGGTATATATTTACTACATAATGGAAGTACAATTATATTTACTACAATACGGAGTTACAAATATATTTACTACATTTGGTATAGATTTACTACAATACGAAGTTACAATTATATTTACTACAATTGGTATATATTTACTACAATTGATATATATTTACTACAATACGGAGTTACAAATATATTTATTACAATTGGTATATATTTACTGTAATACGGTGCCCCAATTATATTTACTTGAACTTTTAAATGGATTGCTTGAAAAAATCATTCTAAATTGGATTGCTTGAAATGGCTACATATAATAAAGTTACTTCCGTATCGAAACTAACAGAAAAGAAACTAACACAAAAAAAAAAAAGAATAGGAAACTAAGAATAACACCTAACAGAGAAATTCGTTTCCTGTGTTTTAAAAGAAAAACTTTTGTTAGGCTTTTAAAAAAAAGTCTAATTATACGGTACAGAAAATTTATCAAAATACGAAAAAAATAGAATGGAGGACATATACATAACTTTTTGCCATGTGAATAATTTATTTTAAATCACACACTTAAAATATATTTTTTTTTCCGTCAAATGAAAAGTCTTATGTAGAATAAAACTGTTATGCATAATTAATGAATGCACTCAATGTTCACCACATTTTTAATACACTAATCTGATCATACAAGTAATACTTTTGATATAAAGTAATTCATTTTCATATTTTTTAAACTTATAATATATATTTTCATATTTTTTTAACTTTCATAATTTTTAACTTTTTATTTAATTCTGAAGTAAAATTTATTTTTATAGCAACGCAAATGAAAACGATAATGCAAAAACAGTGCAACTGAAAACGATAACGTAAAAAACAGTGCAAATGAAAACGATAAAGTAAAAAGCAGTGCAAATGAAAACGATAATGCAAAAACCAGTACAAATCAAAACGATAATGCAAAAAAAAAGCAGTACAAATGGAAACGATAATGCTAAAACGAGTACAAATGAAAACGATATTGCAAAAAAAAATTTCGCTTTGCAAACAGACTGCATTGAAGAACAAAAACAAACAATGTGTTTAAAAAAATCAACTGTAAAAAAAGAAAAAGAAAAATTCTGCGAAAAAAAATAACGAACTCTTTTTTTTTTTCTCCATCAGGACAAATAGTTAATAATTATTTTATCTGCCCCTTACACTTAAAAGTATCCTTAACCAATAAATATTCTTTATTTAATCCATCTCACTGGTTTAGAACACTTTAACGAACAACACAGAATTCAAAACGAACTGTTGTTTCTTAAACAAATGTTCTTTTTCGTTTTCAAAATAAGAATGAACTAGAGAAATAATTAGCATTGGCTATTCTCTGTTGTCTTACACAACTGTTTATAAAAATGTGGGGAGCGGGGGGGGGTGTTCCAATAAATTGCTCGTTTTCTGTTTGCAGAAACTACAACATCCACTATTTACAGAACGGAGTAAAATAAGGGTGTAAATAACTGAAATATATGTTTAGTTTGAAGGAAAATAATGTGAAATTAAAAAACAACTGATGGATCTGCAGCAATCTGGTGAACAGCTGCAGGATTTAAGAGTTATAGGAACTGGTTCGAAAGTTGATAAATTATAAATATGTATTTTTAAATAAACCAGTAAGTATAGCTCGTGAAAATAAAAAAATAAGAAACCAATAAGAAACATTAAAAGTGGTCTAGGACAACACTGACCCATTCTACCTAAAACAATACTCATATTTTAGGGTAATTATTACATACAATACAAAACCAGTTGTTGTGTTTAATATTAAACAACACATTAACAATTGGCTTGCTAGGAAAAAGAAAGAAATATATTTTTTTCAAATTCAAGGTCAAAGGTTACCACTTCACCAACTTTCTCGCTGTTTTTTAACTACATTTAATTTTTAGACAATGCTTAAGCTCACAGTCACATAAAAATGGTATTTTATTGTTAGAATTAATTCAACAATTGAATAATAGATTTCGGCAAAGTAAGTTTTTTTTCAAAAAAACAGTACTTTTTAAATTTAATTTTAGGTTTAAATTTTTTTTTAACATTTCTATGTGCTGAAATTTACAAGTTTCTAGCTACTACGATTGGTATATATTTACTACATAATTCGCTCATTAGAAAATTGGCGTAAGTTGGACCGACTTAAAAGAGCGGTGTAATAGGAGAGAATGGAATAGTGAGAGGAGATGTAATTCATTCAACAGCATTTATTTTAATTATTAAAACTTTAAATTACATAATATCAAAAGAATAACTACATGAAAAATTTCACAATAACTATTATTATTCTTTCTTTTTGAAATTTGCTTTGAGCCGCGCATATCTGACTAGTACCCCTGACAAATAACTGATTCGTCCGTTTCCGCCTTTAAAACGGATGCTTTTTCCTCACACATTCGGCGGGGAACAATACAAACAATATTGACCTATAAGATAAATTCTAACAAATTGCTAACTTATGTGACGTTTCAGCTGGGCATCATGGGACGGCAGAATTCCTTCCTGTGAACCAATCATCTGCCTCTAAACGAATAAAAAGGTGTTTCTCACATCCAATCATTTGCCTCCTGTTATCAACACAGCGACAGTTTTAAAAAATGGTTGTATATAGTTATTTGTGTATTATGAATGTATATAGTTAGCTTGTGTTAGCCAAAAACTGATGGGTTTAATTTTAATTCTTTCTCTCAGCCATTATTCAGAAAATCTAAAACTTTTATTTCTTTCTAAATATAGAAATCTGATTTTTTTTTTTTTTTTATTATTATTTTATTTTATTTAAGAGGCCAGACTTTTTAAAGAAATCTAATACTTATTTTTTCTTCTAAAGACAGAAATCTGATTTTTTAAAAAAATTTAATTTAAGGAATCAGACTGAAAAATTAATGTATGTAATGTATATAGCACTCGTGTTATCTAACACTGATACGTTTAATTTTAATTCCTACTTTCAGCTATTATTCAGAAAAATCTAAGGTTTTTTTTTTTTCTTTCTAAAGACAGAAATTTCATTTTTAAAAATTTTATTTAAGGAGTCAAACTTTTTAAAGGAATCTACGACTTCTTTAAAGAAATATAATATTAAAATAAAATTTTAATAACTTTTGCAATTAGACATAAAATTTGCAATTTTAATTTTTAACCATTATTCAATAAATCTTAAACTTTTTTTCTTTTTAAAGACAGAAATATGATAAAATATTTCTTCAATAAAATTTTTTTTTTTAATTTTATTGAAGTAATCAGGCTTTTAAAAAGAAATCTAAGACTTTTTTTAAGGGAATATAATATTCAGTTATTTATAGATCTTGCATAACTTTTGCAATCAGACATAAAATTTGTATTCTCAGCAATTATTTAGAAAATCTAAAACTTTTTTTTTTTTCTTTCTAAAGACAGAAATTTGAATTTTTAAAAATTTTATTTAAAGAGTCAGACTTTTTAAAGAAATCTAAGACTTTTTTTAAAGAAATATAATATGCGGTTATTTATAGATCTTGCATAACTTTTGCAATTAGACATAAAATTTTCATTTTCAACATTATTCAGGAAATCTAAGACTTTTTTTCTTTCCAAAGACAAAAATCTGATTTTTTTTTAAATTTTATTTTAGGAATCAGACTTAAAAAATATATATACAATCTTTTTATGGTATATATAGCACTCGTAGCCAAAATTAATGCGTGTAAGACTTTTTAATAGAATTTTAATTTTAATTCTTTCCTTCAACTTTTTTTTTTTTTCTAAGATTTTTAAGACAGAATCTGATTTTTTTCTTTTCTTTTGTTTTTTTGGTACTTACGTATTAACGGTACCTTGGCGACAGTTGCGCCAATAAAGAGCACACGCTCCAACCGCAGCTACAGATTTGGCGGTTTTTAAGTGGCACCAATCTATTCTATTGGTTTGGTAACCTTAGTAGCTGTTAGATTGGCGACACTTTAAAACCGCCAAGTCTGTCGCCAAGGTACCGTTAATACGTAAGTACCGTTTTTTTTATGTAAGGTGTCAGTCTTTTAAAAAAAAAAAAAATCTAAGCCTATTTTAAAGAAATATAATACTCTATTATTTATAAATCTCGGATAACTTTTGCGATTAGACATAAAATTTACATTTTTTGATAATGCAAATTATTTAAAACTATCCCAAAACAAACCAGCCATTGTTTTATAAAATACTTCACACTATCTTCCACCACTCTAAGATAACTCTAACTACTTTATAAGTAATATTTGCGAATGATAAAATAATCTGGTTCTTCCTCGTAAGTTAACAATTCCAATTCACAGTTTGATTCGAAAGTTGCAGTCGGTCTGCACCATGTAGACGCAGTATTAATATGCACGCCCGGCTACAAGGAAGTGAGAATTCCAGTGTCTGACAGCGTCTCGATACTATGAATAAGTAATGACTCAGCACAGCCATAATTCTTCGATTGGCTCTGTCTAATTCAATCCTACGTATCACGTGGAACCACCTCTTATTGAATGGAAGGCGGTTTGACCAGTTTTCATTAAAGAAGGGTTCAGGATTTTGCTGGGTGCCTTTCACAGATTGAAAAAAGATTACCAGAAAAGCTACGCCTTTAAGCCCTTCTGGTATATGTGTAAAAAAAAGTGGTAATAAGCTTTTAGGTTTTAAAAAGCTTTAATTTTTAAAAAATAGGTTTAATTTTAAGTAAGAATGAATTACTTCTTACTTAAAATTAAACCTATTTAAAAAAAAATTTAGAAAAGAAATTTAGTAGAAATAGTATGATTCGGTAGAAATTTTTTTTTGTGTGTGGAGGTCGACATTCTATTTTTCAGCGTTGCCAACCAATTTTCAGAAAAAAAAAAAAATCTTTCGTATTAATTTATAAAATACTAACAGAATAATATAATTTTATAGAACACTATCAGAATCATATCAATTTATAGAATATCACTCTTACATGATTAAGTAGAATTTTTTTTTTTTTTTCTGTGTGTATGTGCGTCAAAATTCTACTTTTCAGCATTGCCAAACAATTTTTCAAAAGATTACATGCAAATATTTCGTATCAATTTATACAATACTAATAGAATAATATCAATGTATAGGACGCTAGCAGAATCATAACAATTTTTAGAACACTATCAGAACATATATTTATAAAACATTATTTTTAAATAATTAAGTAGAATTCCCATGTGTATGTCGAAACTCTATTTTTTTTTTTTTTTAGTGTTGCCAACCAATTTTTAAAAAAAATTATCTACACATCTTTCGTATCAATTTATGGAACTCCAACAGAATCATATCAATTTATAGAACACAAACAGAATAATATCAGTTTATAGAACACTATCAGAATCATATCAATTTATAGACCACTATCTGAACAAATCAACTTATAAAATATCACTCTTACATGATTAAGTAGAATTTTTTTCCCTTCCTGTGTTTGTGTATCGAAATTCTATATTTTCAGCGTTGTCAACCAATTTTTTTCAAAAATTATTTACAAATCTTTCGTAACAATTTATGGAACACTAACAGAATAATATCAATTTATAAAACACTGTCTGAATAATATCAATTTATAGAACACAATTAGAATCATATTAATTTATAGAACATAATCATATCAATTTAATCATATCAATTTGTATAGAATCACAGCTTCTTAAAATATCTTAATTTCTATATTCCACAAGTTTTCCGAATTTTCAAATAAATATTTAAACTTGTAACAAATGTTCATGATTTATAAAAAAAAAATTTCACTTGTTAAAAAACATAACTTTTAAATCCATGTTAAATCCATGACACTTTTAAATACACTTCTTTGCTAACAAAAGTAGAAACACTGAATAAGTGTTTCACATTTTTAAAATACTTAGTTAACTAAATTCAACAATTCTAAATTCCATTCAATATTCAATAACAATAATTTATTCTTTCTGTGAAAATATTTTTTTAAACAGCCTGTTCAATTGAAATCAATATAATTATAAAAAGTTTAAATAAAAAAAATAATAAATCGTGTAACATGCATAAAAGTACTTTTAGGATATATAAATAAATAAAAATAAATAAAAATACTTTGTTTCTTTTAAGGATTATGTATTTGAATATAAATTATATCTAGTCTGATATCTAAATTATTCCGCATCATCTAATGTATTCAAAAAAAAAAAAAAAAAATACATCAAAACCAGGTGTTATTCCTCCTCCTTATTTATTATTTCATTACAAAAATAATAAATAAAAAATAATAATAAGCAGCACACATAACTGAGAATGATAATTTATTTCAAGTAACATCCATCTCATGTGATTAAATAAAAAGGGGGAAAAAAAAGGGTTTTTTTTTTTGGATGTGTATTTCTTTTTCTAGCGTCGTCTCGCAATTTTTTCAAAAATTCAAGTTTTAAAGCATCTGATTGTTGCTTCCATGTAGCGAAATGAGACTAAGATTTTAGTGCCCAAATGTATGCGACATAATTATTTTATTTATCGTTTGAATTTATTTCATTCTTTTTATGAAAATAAAAGACATAAAAAGACACATGCTTTTATTTCGTTTTTCGTTCATTTTTCTGCTCATAACATATATAATCTTACTCCCTAAGAATTCTAGAACATAATAATGCATTAATCTGTCGTACCTTCAGGCTACATACTCATATACGTATTCATTTGTCTTATCTTCAAGGCTGTTTTCACTAGACTAACCACAACCCAAGAAGCAAAATTGAATAGGCCAAATTCTGAATGCCATCAAAACTTTAAAAAAAAAACAAAAAGTCTGCATTTCCGGTACAAAAGTTAGGAAGAATATGAAAAAGAGGAAAAACACAAGCGAATATTCTTCGTTTAAATAAATCATTAATTGATGATTATAATTAATTAATAACAATTATAATCAATGATACCAATCGTAATAATAATCATTAATAAGAATCATAATTAATTATCGAAATTTTACTGTAATCTACTCTATCTCAAAAATCAGACAGTTTTTCTTTTTAACTAAATTCAAAATACAAAAAACCTTTACAACAATTACATTATAAGCAATACACGATCTAATACGAAAAATAAACTTTTATTTACTCATTTTCTAAATAATCTGAATTTTGAAAGAATCAAATCTTTACAACATTCTACACATTTACAAGCATTTAATTTTTTACCAATTTTAACTAGCTGTAACTGCAGTTCATTTAAATTATGCATATCACTATTATAAGATGGCATAGAAAGTATGTTATGAAATTTTTGTGAATTTCTAGAATTTTCAATAAAATAAGAAACTAGATTGCAAAATCTTCCTATGAGCTGATCTTGTTTCTCTTTTTTTTTAACTTTTATGCAAAATAAAATGTTTTTAACCTTAATAACAGATTAAAACAAATACCAGACTAAATCAAAACAAATGCTTCTGAATTTTTAATCATTTTACTATTTGAAAATTGCTTTTAAATAGTACTTAACTAATTGCTTTTAAATACTTATTTAAATAAATCATATTTTGCTATTTTTTTAAAGGTCACCTTCAAAGCAATCCTTTTTAATGATAATAATGCGAATATAAGTTAAACATTAATTTAGATTATGTAAATAATCTCCCAGAAATGTAAAAAATATTTAATGAAATCCAAACTTAAATTTATGAAAATATTACAACAGAAATCAAATAAATTATAAAAAATTTTTTATGAAAATAATTTAAGTTTCAAAATTCTGGAATCTTTCATACAAAATTATTGAATAAATTTAAATATAATTAAAATAATATTCATAAACTTGTTTGAATTTACCAGCTTCTAAAGAAGAAGGAATTAGTAGAAGAAATTATTAAAGAAGAATTAGTAGAAGAAATTATTAAAGAAGAGAATTAGTAGAAGAAATTATTAAAGAAGAGAATTAGTAGAAGAAATTATTAAAAAGAGAATTAGTAAAAGAAATTATTAAAGAAGAGAATTATAGAAGAAATTATTCAAGAGAATTATTATTTATCAAATTCTTTGGTTTGGTATAATGTAGAATTGGATTCTATACTAATATACATTTGAAACTAATTAAAGCACTAATTCTATCGAAAATGCACAATATATAACAATTAGGAAGTAAAATTAAAATAAAAGGTACTGGAAAGATATATTCTATGATTGGAAATTTTCTGCTTCATTTTATTGTTGTTAAAAAAATAGATTTTTAATTCATCAAAATAATTGAATACTATTAAAAATAAAAAATAAAAAAAAAAAAAAAACTTCCGAGTGAATAAGAAAAGTGCTGCGAAAATGAAATCCAAAAACGGCCAACAATCTTCTCAGAGAACAGCTCAGCTTCTTACTACATCCGAAAGTCAGAAATTCGAAAACTGCACTCACCAACTCCGCAAAGTTCTCTCTCCTCACTCCCTTCCCCCCTTTCCTAAGCCGTTGGTAGAAAAAGAAAAAAAGAGGAGGGAGAAAAGAAGGAGGAAGGAAAAAAAAAAAGTAAAAAAAAAAAAAAAAAAAAAAAAAAAAAAAAAAAAAAACCTCCGTCGATCTTTCTGACAGTGAAGTGAAGGGAGGGGGAGGAATAGAAGGAAAAAAAAAACCAAAAATTTACGGCGGCAGCCAATCACGTCGCTTTCCCAAATATACGTCACGCCGACTCTCGCGCCTTCTCCCGAGAAACGTCAGTTGGGTCGCGATTCCACCCCAAAACAAGGCTATAGTGTGCGTTTCTGCTGCGAGGACGAGGGAATGTTGGTCGTTCTCTGAGCGTCGTTTCTTTTTGCGCTAACTTCGGTGTTGTGGCATCTTTGTTTTTCGAATGTCAAAATATTATGGAGGGCAATGAAAGGCTCGAGACGCATGTTTCGTGCCTCTACCCGGAGATTCTTGCTTTAATATTTAGTTACTTGGATGTGAAAGACAAAGGAAGCGCCGCGCAAGTCTGTATTGCATGGCGGGAAGCTGCCTACCACAAATCCGTGTGGCGAGGCGTGGAAGCGAAATTGCACTTGCGGCGATCCAATCCTTCTTTGTTCCAGAGCTTGGTACAGCGAGGTATTCGCAGGGTGCAGGTCCTCAGCATACGGAGGAGTCTTCGCGATGTTGTGCACGGCATTCCCAACATTGAAAGCCTAAATCTCATCGGATGTTACAACTTGTCCGACCTGTGGTTATGTCAAGGCCTCAATCAAGATGTTCCAACCTTAACAGTGCTCAATCTCAGTATGTGCAAACAAATAACGGACCAGAGCCTTCGGAAGATCTCCGAGCATGCTACGAATCTCCAGGAATTGGACTTGGGAGGTTGCAGCAATGTGACGAATTCTGGACTTCTGATGATTGCGTGGGGCTCACGAAATGAAAAGCCTGAACCTCCGTAGTTGCAGACATGTGTCCGATTCGGGGAATCGGTTTCTTGGCCGGTTTCAGCGCTCATAGGACGGCAGGAACACAGCTCCTGGAGCATTTAAGTCTGCAAGACTGTCAAAAACTTACTGATGACGGTTTGAAGCATCTGAGCTTAGGACTTAATCATCTGAAAAGCATCAATCTTAGTTTCTGTGCTAATTTAACAGATTTTGGTCTTAAACATTTAGCAAAAATTAACTCTTTGAGAGAACTGAACCTGAGAAGTTGTGATAGCATATCTGATGCAGGACTTGCCTATTTGGCAGAAAATAATTCAGGATAACAAGTTTGGATGTTAGTTTTTTGTGAACGTGTTGGTGATCAAGGTCTGTTACATTTCGCAAGGATTATTCAACTTAAAAAGTCTGAGTTTAAATGCTTGTCCTATAACAGATGAAGGATTAGGAAGAATAGCCAAAACTTTGACTGATCTGCGCTCATTAGAAATAGGTCAGTGCATCCGAATTACTGACAAAGGTCTAAGTTTGCTTTCAGAACATTTGAACAAACTATTTGCTATTGACCTGTATGGGTGTACAAATATTACAACAGTGGGCCTGGAAAAGTGATGCAGTTACCTCAACTTAGTTGCCTTAACTTGGGTTTATGGTTAAAAAGGTGACATCAGCTTTGCCAGAAAATTGTTAGTGTTTGTGCCATTTCATCGGATCTATTTTTAAGGAAATTCTCATCTAATCTGGATATATTTCGTAAGCAGCATTTACATTTCTTATATTTCAGCAAAGAATTTTTTTCATTTTAAGACTGGAAATAATAAAAAAAAAAAAGCATAACTCTTTCTTTTTATAGTTAATATTCATTAAGTTTGAATTGTTTTGATCAACTTTACATTTGAGATTGCTGAAATCTCTTATGTTTACCAATTGTTTTTATACAAAACAACTTTTATCAATTAAATATTGCAATCATGAGTACTGCTTAAATAACTATTTAATAGTTTAAGTAAACTTCTATCTGAATTATCATATTTCACAAATTTCATCTGTTATACTACCTCAATTAGTTAAATGCTTATGCATATATGTGATATATATTTTTACGAAAAGTGAAATATATTTACAGAAACTTTATGTTGCTCTATCATTTTGTGTTAAATAAGCTAATAAAGTATAATTCAAATAAATTAATCAATTTTTTTGTTACATCAGATATAGACCATATTATGCTCAACATAGATATAGCAGTTATTGATATTATATGTAGTTGATTTTTTTCACATCACACAATATTTTATATTAAGTATACTGAAAAACAAAATTCATTTTTGTACATATCTTTTGTAAAAAAGATAAGTGTTTTGGTTATTTTTTTTTATCAAATATTCAAAAGTCTAAATAGACAAAATATCAGCAAGAAAAATTGGATATTTTTATTAAGTTCTACTTTTATTGAATGGTGAATTTGTTTTTCTTTAGATTTGCATATTTCATGTTGTATAGAAAAATTTATGGTCATTCCTCTAAATTCATTTTTTTTTTTTTTTGGAAGTACTGAAAATTATAGGGAAATTGTTCATTATTTATAAAAATTATGATTAATGAAGCTAGTTTGTAATTTTCTAGTATTCAAAATTATTGTATTTCTTATTGATAATTTTTCATGGTAAGGTTTATCATTTGAATTAACTCAATAGGAAACATTTTTGTGCTTATATTTCAAGTTGTAAACAATATTCAATCATGATTGTTTATAATTAAGTTTATTAAAAAAAAAAATTTTGAACAATCATGCATATAGTTGATAATAAGTAAGATATTTTAATTTATAATTTAAAATTCAATTTCTTTTAATTTTATTTCATTAAGTGATCAATTTAAGTAAATTTTATTTTATGATTCATGTAGTATTACTGTTAAGCAAAAGTTTTAGGTAATTTTTATCGATTAAAGTAAATTTTTATATTTTAATTTGCTGTTGAAGCAAAATTTCTTTTTCTCTTTTTTTAATTATTATGAAGAGGGGTGTGATTATCAGTTCATATTATCATCTGTATAATTATAAAGTATGTTGCTATTAAAAGAAGTACAGAAATAATGTTTTTATTCACATTAATACTGCTCATTTCATTTTCTGCTCAAAAGTTTTATCCTTGTACTAGTCATGCTGTCAGTGTATTTCAAGTATAAAGTTATTTTGTTTGTTTTATAAAAATATAATTGAATATATTAAAAAAAAAGAATATGTAATCATCAATAGCATATAAAGAAGAAATACAATTGTAAACTTTTATTTTCCTTATAATTGCAGCTGGTCTGTATTCATTCCTAAAAGTATCATGTGAATAATTCTATAAAATTTGTAAAAGTCCTAGAAAAACAAGACAAATAATTATAATGATTTAAAATTTCTTTTTTTGAAAGAAATATATTTGTTTTATAGTTATTATTTTAATTTAAGTAGTTATTAATAAGCTACCTAAATGCAATTACAGAAAAATAAATGTATTTAATTTATTTTATATAAAATTATGACTAATTCTCTAGGACTTAGGGTAAAAAAAAAATAAAGGCATGTAAAATGTTGAAAATGTGTTCAAAACTTAAATAATTAATCAAGAAAAGTTTTTGTTATATGTATATTTTAATTTTTAACCATTCCGTCAAATTTCTGTTTTTATTATGGTTTGTACATTATGTAGATCTGTAATTATTGTACATAAAAGATAAGCACAAAAGTTTATGAAAAAGCATTTGTGGTGCTCATTCTTGTTTTGAAAATCCAAAGGCCTTAAAAATGTGAAATTGAAGTACCGACAAAGTAAATTTTGTTACGTAATTTAGTGGCTCATTTTCTTTCACATTGTTAATACTCATATTTTGTTACTACTTTTGAATGTTAGATTAAAAAATAACTGCAAGCTTTTAATAGCAATAACAACTTATTGGACAAGACATAATTGAAAATTATTTCTTCATTTCTGAAAGAAAACTTTTTAAGCAATATTTTTCTGATTATTCATTTTTTTTTAAGAATTAAATATTTTTATATTTTGATAAAACATGATTTTTTTAAAAAATTTCCTTGACATTCTTAAAAGTGATTTATAAAGCTTTACATTTATTTATTTTATTTTTGTTAAATTCTTGAAAAAACTTTTTAAATTTTAAAGCAAATGAAATTTTAAAGCAAATATAGGTTCAGTGGCAAGTAATCTGTATATAAAATGAATACAGATAATTGCAGGAATTAAAAATTTTTCAGTTGATTTTAAGGGATTTTCTTTACAGATCAGTTTTTCTTAAAAATAGAAAATTGTATTGCTATGAAAAGTTATTAGTTAGAGTTTAAAAAAATTTTTTTCAACTTGATGTTACAGTTCAAAATATTGCCACAGGAACTTGAGCATAAATCTCGTATATTATTAGTTATATTTTTAAATTAAAGTATAATTTAAAATAAAGCTTTCTAGGGAAAAAATATGTATATACAATATCAATGCATAAAAACTCCCAGTTTTTAAGTTTGGAAACAACATGTTTAATTACTAGAAGTTTGATATATTGTATAAATTTGGTTTATTTATGTTTAAAAATTCCATTTCCATGTCATTTTAAAAACAGAAAGTTTAATTTTTCAGTTTTTCTAAAATTATTAATTATTATAAAATTATTTTTAGTTAATAAATTCAAAAAAAGTAATTAGATTAGATAAGAGCCCATTTTATAAAATGTAGAAGTGAAAAATTTTTGAGTTTTTAAAAATAAAATTTAAATTATATAATGTTGCATTTATCCCATTAGGATCTTGTAAAACAAATTTAGTATAAACAATTTTAGTAAAACAAATATAGACATATATTTAAACTTCAATAAAACAATGATAGATATCTAATTATTATTTAGAAAACTATACTTAAACAACAGAATTTCACTCGCAATATTTAGGAAATAACAGACTGTACTGTAAAATTGATATGTAACTTATCACAAAAATCATACTAATTAATAGTATAATTTTCTAAATATTAACAGTTTGTTGTTTATTTTAAAAGATTCGTTGGTGGTAATCAAAATCATTTATAATGGTACAAAAATATTAAAATCATATAATAAAACATGCATTTCAAATAAATTAGAAATATATATTTCTAATCTTTTTGTCATATATCGTTATTCGATAAAATTTATTTCGTCGTATAACGATATTTTATCGTATGTTCGATAAAATATCGTATATGTTATCATATACAATAATTTATTATATTATATATGATATATTATATTTTCGTTGTCATTTTAATTAATACAATAATATAATCATAGCGAAGATTGGATATCATTTAATATTAAACGAAAGTTTTATTATTTTAAAATAGTATTCAAAATTTTGTGAAAAAAAATTCATCTTTTTCAGTTTTACAACCTCCAAATTTTTTGCCACGTAGCAACAAATGACCTTGAAAATTGCTATTATCATATAAAAATTCCTTTGGCTAAAAAAACATAGCGATAAAAAAATTATGAAAACATATCAATTTGTTTTATTTAATAAGTTGAAGGTTGGAAAATCGCTTATAAGTTAGCTGGTCTACTTTAAAAAGAATTGTCTTTCTAACTAGTATTTATTCAATTCTAAAGTTGGAAAATATAAGTTACAAATTGACGATTTTTCCTTCTAAAAAATAATGTTAACTTGTTTATAACAACGATTTTTATCCATAAATACATTATATAAATGGATATATCCTTCATATACGCTGTAGCGTAAATCTAGCCATCATAGAAATATAGCGTAAATCTAGCGCCATCATAGAAACATATTTTGGTTAAATTGATTGTCTAAAATAAACGATATGATAGCTGTTAGTTTGTGTTTCTTTTGGTACAGTAAACTTTTTAATGTCTTCATATATATTGAATAGTTGCATATACTCAGTCAATATTAGATAACCTTAATTCTTTCAATTAAGTTAACAATTATTTCATTAAATATTTTGAAAAGCTTCGTTATCCTTTTTTCCGTATAAAATTTTTTACTTTTTTTTTTTATTTATGTTGTAGATATTTGTAAAAAGTACCATAAATATTATCAATACACAATAAATTGATTAAAACCTACTAAAATATTATAAGTTTAATTTTTAAAAAAATTTTTATTTAAATAATTAATTTTATAAGCTTTATTATATATATTGTTCATTTTAAATTAATAAATTTAACTAAAACATTTTGTGAAGAAATAAGTTATTTATAATTATTTAATATTTGTTGTTAAATCTAATCTAATTTAAATTGTTCTTTTAAATATTTTTATAATTACTTTTATCATATTTTTGTAAAATTTCTCCATTTAAAATGGAGATTTTTAAAGAAAACCCTAAGATATATAAGTTTCCAAAATTAGATCGTTTTTACATGAAAAATTTCAATTTATATGAAAAATATTTGTAAAATCATCGTTACTAAACTTTTTATTCAATGCAACTTAAACTTTTATTTTAAATATATAGAATAGCTTAACATTTTTATATCATTATATCTTCAGATAACTCCACTAAAATTAATATTGCATAAACACATTTCTTGTTCCTATACAACACCATTTTAAAAATAAAAGTAAAAAGGATTCGTTTTCCTTTAAAAAGAATTGTTCATCAAATAAATAATTGAATTACTCATGTTCGTTATGAAATTATATTAGATCGTTTATGCAGAATTCTTTATTTTTTTTTTAGCTAATATTTATGGCTTTTAAAATTACATAAATAAGTCTGAATTAAAATCGCATTGAAGATCTTTAGTGGCATATAATCAAATTTTATGGTACAATTTGATAATACTATTTTTCTATTTAATTAATTCAACAAAATTTTCGATTCTTTTATATTTTTCGATGTTTTGTTATGACACTTTCATTTTATTTTCATTTAGAATATTTATTAAAGAATAATATGTAGCATTGAAACGAACAAAGAGTTTCACTTTCTTTAAAAGAATTTTTTTTTTTAACGGAAAAGCCATTATTTAAAAAATAATAATAATAATCAAATTTACATAATTATACTTCGTTTCCTTTTATTAATGTGAATAAAAAATAATTTCCAATATTAATGTTTATTTATTATATAAAAATAATGTGTTTTTTAATTCCGATATCCCTTTTTTCTTAATTAATATTACAAAAATCATTTAATTAATAGTATAATTTTCTAAATATTGTTTATTTTAAAAGATTCTTTGATAGCGAATAAAATCATTTATAATGGTACAAAAGTATTAAAATCGTATATATTTCTAATTTTTCGTCATATATTATATACGATATATTATTATCATATATCGTTATAGAATATACGATAAAATGTCGTTATATGACACACATTATATTTTACCGAATAAAATATCGTTATATGAACACGTTATTGTCGTTATATGACACACATTACATTATATTTTACCGAATAAAATATAATGTGTGTCATATAACGACATTTTATCGTATATTCGATAAAGTATCGTATATGTTATCATATATAATAATTTATTATATTAATTATGTATGATAACATATAATATTTTAATTCGTATTAATCGTTATAATTTGACTATATTTTAATTAAATATTTTGATGATTATTATATTTATTATATATGATAACATATACGATATTTATTATATTATATATAATAAATATCGTATATTTGATAAGATATCTTTATGTGACGAAATTTCTTTGTATATACATAAAATTAAATTAAAATGCTGAACTCAATTCAGTTAACTTCATATAAAAGTTAAAAAAATTCATATACAATATAATTTTAATTATCTTCAAATAAAAATTTAATCACATACCAACTAAAAGTATATTTAGTATAAAACAGAAATGGTCAATATATATAGAGAGAGAAATCACATATATAATGATATAGGATGCTAGCTACTAATATTTAATAAAAATTCTATGAAGTAAATATTTTATATTATGTACATAATTTTTTTTACAAATTTTAAAAAAAAAAAAATGTGATTTTAATTTTTATATTAAATTATTTAAATTTTTTAACTAATGTTATTTTAATTTAAATTTAAAGCTAAATTTTTAAAAAAATATCAAAATGAAATTATTTTAAAAAATAATAGATTCACCTTTATATTATTTCTATGGAGTACATTGCAATTTTTTTTTCTGAATTTTTAAATGATCTTATTAAATAGAAAATTGTTAAAATTAAATATAAAGATAATTTTTTTTTTTTTAACCAAAAAATCAAAAATAAAATTATTGTTGAGTATAAAATCAAAGCTTTGTTACTTTTCAACATATTATCTAATGGGGTAAAAAAAAATTTCGGAAATTAAAATTTATTTTTGATATTCTAAAATTAAAAATTTAAAATCTTATTTCTTTTTAAAAAATCTGAAAAATGATTTTAGGAATATTCATTTAAAAAATTAATAATAATAGAAAATTAAAATACGCTTTGTTTACCTTTTGGTTTTCATAAATCACAAAATATCTAAATTGATCTCGGAAATATTTCATCTTTTATTACCATTATCAAGACAAAATGCCAATCAAAGGTTACACATTTCGGAAAGTAAGAATTTATATGAACCATAACTTTGTTTCTTGTATTAAGTGATTTCGTAAGACTTTTTTTTTTTATGTAGACCAAGGGTGGCCAATTCAAATGATCTTGCGGGCCATTTTGGAAATGCATCCTAACTCCGCGGGCCGCATATAAAATTATATATCCCCATATTAGATTTAGAGCCCCCTATAGACATTTTTCTTAAGTGAAAAATTGAAACATAATGAGTTATTATTATTGTGTTTACTATTATTCTTACATGTAAACATAGATAATATAGTAATAATGATACTAAACGCACATTGTAAAAAATACATTGTTTGCCCACAACACATACACGCACATTGTTTTGAATATATGTTTGCACAGATAATGTATTTTTTAATGAATACATTGGTTTTCACTACTTTGGCCACTATGAAATAAACATATTTTGTAAAAGTGTGATAAATCTTTCGGCCGGCCGGGTTGGCCACCCCCTGATGTAGACAGTAAATTGCAGATGCAAGCATATGATCATACCCTGTTTAACAGTAACTATAACCTATATAAATAATGCCATTATTCTTTAATTTGTATTGAACAATCAAAACCTCATATGTATGGTAAATTATATATATACAATATATATATATATATATATAAATTAAAAAAAAACAAAAAAAAAAAAACAAACATTGTATAGATAATCAATGACATGTTTCTTAATTTATTAGTTAATCAATGTGTTTTTTCTTAATTTATTTTAAGCAAGTTAAACGTAATGTCTTTATTATTTGCTGTAAAAGATTCTAAATGCTTATAAAATAATTCATTTTCAGAGCAATTGATCTGAAAAAATACTATATATTCATAATACATTTTTTTTTTATATGTTGATCAAATCTTAATTGCCACATATACATATAATGAATTATTATTTTTTTATATGTATGTGTATTTTAATTTTTGTTTGTGTTTCTTATAAGAAACCGCAGTGTTTAAGTAAAATTTTTATTGGAATCTTTTAATTCAGGAAGGATTTTGATCTATACCAAATGAATTGAAACAGAAATGCTCATATTAAAAATACAATAAATCAAAACTAAATATGTTGCTATTTCTTAAGCCACTTGGTAGACAGCAACATTTAGACCAAGTCTAAGAATCCATGAAAACTAAATATAAATTTAGTAATGAATATGATTCTTCATCGTCTTTAGTCATTTTCCAAATATGTCTGTTGTAGAATTGACAATATTTTGAAAAATTTCTTAGGTTTTTCATCATGAAACTAACTATAAACTACTTCATTTTTGTTGTGTGATTCATGTTTGGGAATTGACCACAAATTTTTAATATAAGTTGAATTATTCGAACTCCTTGGTAATTCTAGGGAAGCAATTTTAATCATGTCATGACATGATTATGATTATGGTGAAAAATTCTGTAATTGGAAGAATAGTTCTTCTTGGGATTACTCTGATTCACAAAATTCTCATTTTTCAGTGACTGGTTTAAAACGTTCAATTTATAATACGAAAAAAAACCTTCCCCATAACATCTTAAGTGGATGTTTATCTTTTTGATCTCATTAAGAAGGAAATTGGGTTTAACAGCTCAGGGTCACACTTGGTCGTGCATGTTGCTTCTGGACGTCTTTTCAATCCTCAACTGCCCAATGAATAAATTCCTTTGCTGAATTAAATGCTTTTTCATCGTGATAGGGTTAAAAGCATCGTGATAGGGTTAAAAGCTTTTTTTTTTCATCGTTTCTTGACCCTTCCACCAGCTTCAAGGAGTCTGCCTCGGACATCTATAATATGAACATCAATTCCAAAAGATCGAATTACTTGAATTAGTTAACTTGCAGTTTGTTATGGTGGTTGATTATCTCTGATCTTGTCTCCTCTGTCTTCAACATGTTCCTTGATGTTTGATGTTCCGTCTATATTTCTAAGCTGATTAATAATTCTTTTACTGATTCTTAGCCAATTTCAACAATTTTCAATATTTTCTTGTAAGTCATGGAAGTATACATATGTGACCAAAAGTTGGTAATCTCTTATCATGTCTTCCTCTGCCTCCAAACATGTTCCTGATGCTTGATATTCCCGTCTGTATTTCTTTGATGTTTAATGTTGATTAATTAATAATCCTTTTTACTGATTCCTAGCCAATTCCAACAATTTTCAATATTTTCTTGTTAAGTCATGGAACTGATATATAATTGATCAAAAGTTGGTCACCGTTTATCTTGTCATGTCTTCTTCTGCCACCAACATGTTCTGTTGTTGATGGTATTTCTATATTGATTAATAATCCTTTTTACTGATTTCTAGCCAATTCTAACAATTTTCAATATTTTCTTGTAAGTCATGGAAGAAGTACGCTAATAGAATAATTTTATGCTGTAAACCCTTCTGGTATAAAGTTCCAGAAGTGCAGAGTCGGTCAAAAATCTTTCCGACTCCACGAGTCATATTTTTTGCTGCAGACTCCCAACTATTGACTTTTACGTAATTTTATGTATTATGTTCTTTACTAATGGATGTAGGAGAATTTATGAAATAAATTCAATGACTTTAATTGAACTCGGATATCCATAAAAGGAATCGTTTTTTAACATGGTTTTCTTACAACTTTAAATGTGTAATAATTTAAAAGACATTTTTGTACTCTAAACTTGTTCACAAATAATAAATACCGCCTATAAAAATAATAGTAAAAAAATATCCTAGAATAACTTAGACATGCAAAAGAAATTTGTACGTTTTAATCATCAAGATGCTATATAATAAATTAAATCTTATTTTTCTTAATGAAGGAATGGCTTCACTGAGATCTTTCATTGCCGATCCAAGATTGGCCCGTAGTGTTGAATAAAGTATTTCAACATTTACTTGTTATGCTGCTAAAGTAGTAATTGTATTTTCTGCTACTTGTGTTATTGAAGGATATAACTGAATTGCATGCATAACATTTAATTTGGATATTAATTCCTAGAATTTTGGGAAAATAAAAAAGTTATTTTTATAAAAGAATCGGGAGTCGGGATTTTTAAACTGATTCTGACTGCGACTCCTTGGAAAATGCCCGATTCCAACTCCCCACCTCTAATAAAGTTCAAAGATTTTCATTAAAGAACATTAAATCAATATATTTAAAGAAAACACAATATCATGTCGCATATAATCGAAAGTTGAAATCAAATGCGAAAACCTCTAAACGTACATGCTAATAAAACTTAATTTGAATCAATGTTTTCTTTGGAAAAAAAAGAGCGAAATTGTTACACTAAACATTACATAACCAACAGCTATGTTTTAAATAATTTGCACTGAATTGTATGTTTATGATTCTTAATCGACTAAAAGTTTTTGCAACATAGTGAAATCAAAGTAAAAATATTTGTATGGCTTTTACCTTAATTTGCAAATAGCTTAGAAAAAATGTTGAATTATAAAATGATAGTCAATGCATGTTAAATAAAAATTGCATGAAAATAATGGGAGACGAAAACGTGAACATAAAAAGAGCATTGTTTGAAATATTTGCCTTTTACTCTCCGTTTTTATCCTTTTTTTTTTTTTCAAAGGAACTTTATAGAATTAATGTCATTAGCCCATTGTAAAAGTTAATAATGGAACTACAACCAAATAAAGTATAATAGTTTTTAAATTTAAAAGGAATTTTAACATAACTAATATAGCAAATTATGTATAACAATAATATATTTATGCAATAATATAAATATATTATATGATAATAGTAATTTATTTATATTATTACCAATAACTAAAAGGTTGTAGATTTCATGAAATATTTTTATATAAAGCAATCGAAAAAACAATTTTTTTATCTCTTTGGTTAATTCATAAAATGCTGAATTTTTATTGTTTAAAAAATATATATATATATATCCTTTTAATTACATTTTTTTAGAAAAATACTTAAAATGAAACCATATTTCACTTTTTTTTAAAACTGAACAAAATATTTTGATAGTTTATTTTTAACTTTGATTATTAAATTTAGATTCTTGCCATAAACATTCATTGAAATTAAATTTGTGAGAACATGAACTTTTGAAAAAAAAGTTTCGTATATTTGACTAACTTAATTGTAAAAGAAAAAAAAAAAAAAAGTAATGTGTATTAAAAAAAAAACATAACGATCAAAAATGCTCCTTATAAGTTAACTTTTAATTAAGAAAGTATTTTTAAACTTATTTTTCCAATTAACAAAATTTTTACTATCCAATTTCATAATTATTAATTTTTTGTGATCTGGAATATACACAAATTTTAAGGAAATATCATTAAGTGTACTCCTATGTTAAAGAAATTTTTATAAATAAGTAATGATGTTGGTTCTATAATTATCAATTTATTCAATTATTTATTATCTAACTGCTGAGTACAATTACTTTTCTTAAACATGGTCAACATATTAGAAAAAAGACTTTTGTGAAAATTTTGATTTAATTAAATTCTGATTTGATTATATTGTACAATTTTAAAATTAATTTATAAAAACTTGATGTTCATGTATTTTAAATGCAGGAACTTTATATTTGAATGAAGAAAAAAATAGATAGAATTTAAATTTATTACATTTTTGAATGGGTTATTTCGTCTTAACTTTATATTTGAAAAGAAAAAAATTTTTCCTTGATATAATACTATTTGAAAAATTTGGCAGTTGCTTATTATTATAAAATTCTCAAAATAGGAATATAATTCAATTAATGAATATAATACTTTTAAACTTATTGAAATAAAAAACTGACTCAAAACATGTTTAGCAAGATTATGTAAGTGCTGTACGCCTGAGAATGGCTGATTGCATTTCAAAATTGTGTAAATATTAAAAATAAAAACTGGAACAAATAGAAATAAAATGTATTTTTCTAAATAACAATGTAGTTAAAAAAGGTAATAAATTACGATGCGATATTCGTTGATTGCTTGGAGTTTTTCCTAACGATATTCGATTCCATTCTATATATTAGGCAAGCACTTGGAAGAATTATGGAATTGATAGCAGCTGTGATACGTTGTTTCAGGCCTTGCAAGTGGTCTAACAGGCACATGATCTTACATGAAAAAATTCACATAGACCTACATTCTCATGATGATTTTCACTTAGGTCCACATAAGCCTAGATGAAAAATCCCAATAAAGTTAAATCTAAAGAACATCCTCTTAGAATTTTTTTAACTCCTCGTATTACTTGAGCCTGGAGTTATGAACAAAAGGATCTCAAGTTGAAATTCATTAAGTTTTGTAGTTACATTACATGGCATCATTAAAATTAATATTATTATTATTATTATTTATTAAATTGTTTCTCTCTTTTATTTACATAAGCCAACAAGGAAAAAAACGTTTTCCAAAATTTGAGATTTACTTTATGCTATTTTACATGTTGAACCCAAAAATAACATTAAAGCATCACTGGACATACCATTTTCTCGCGAAAAAACATCTTTATCCTATACACATGTACATTAGACGTTCTTTAAAGGAAACGTCAAGATTCCAAACAATTTGCGTAAATCAAGGAATCTAATAAGTATTTAACATTTTTAACAATACTTTTAGTTCCGGTAGATACAAAAACTATATATGCAAAGGTGTTCGTATGAATTAATCAGTTGTGACATATAACACAACAAATAAACAAATCATATTAACAACTTGAGTTTGATAGATTCCCCTTAAAATATATTATTCACATTGAACTGCACATAAAATTGGAGTTGCAGCTGTGATCGCTATTTCAGTCCATGCAAGTTAGTACAAGTGGTCTAACAGGCACGCAGTCTCACATAAAAAAAACTCACATAGGCCTAAATGATGATTTTCACTTAGGTTCACATAAGCGTACATGAAAAAATCGTGTAGGTTTATTGCTACCTCGTGAAGCAATTTGTAAACGCAATCTTAAAAACTGAATCTTATTTTCTGTACCTATTCAAAAATATAAAAAAATCTGTCGCTTGTCAGAAACAAAGTTGAAAGAAAGTTGGGTTGTTTATTTTTCCCCTGAAAATCTTGGATTAATGAGTGAAAAACAAGGGGAGCTTCTTCACCAATATATAGATGATTAGGATGTAATTATAATGGGGATCATTGTCGGTTCATCCATAGAGTAAGTCCACATAAGAGATCCCTAAAAGACCAAAAGGCTAAGGAAAAAAAAAAAAAGAAAACATTTGGTTTACTATGAAGAAAGATAATACCTTCCTAACTTATCTTCTTAATGTTGGAAGAAAAAAATTTAATTATAATAACATTTTTACTTTCGTTTCTTGTACACCTTTCACTTTACTGCACTAGATTTTAGCTTTTTAAAAGTAAAAAAATAATGGAGTTTGCAGAAAAACAGACCGCGATAGGTTTGGTTTTTTGCTCTACAGTTATTTTGTGCACACTTTTTAAACTAAAGAGGGGGTCTAATTAAACGTGGATTCCGGACCACCGAGAAACATCCATGCCAACACCAGGATTCTGGGTTGAAGCCTATGGTACCAATGGCTATAGAGAATAGAGTTGTCCGGTGGATAGTGCGCAGGTTTTCAAACGGTAAGCCTATTTCGAAAATCGACAATGGCTAAACCGAAAGCTCCAATGTTCTTGCCAATCCAATGGATGATGTGCTATTTTTGGTACCTTTCCCATTAGATTGTTGGAATAAACATCCCAAAAAATATAAGAAAAAAGGTAGATTAAAAAATATATTTTCGGTTGTCCTGTGCTATTTTTATTAATATTTACCTGTTTCTGCACTGGCTCCGGTAATTTTCGGATACTCCATATTTTTAATTTTTTAGAAGACACATTTTAGAATAGTCACACTCTTAAGAAAGCACCGTTTTCGAATAATCAAGAACTTTTATCAATCAATCATTTCTCAAACCGTATCTCTCTTTTTCTTCTTAATTAATTTAATGGCATTTCAGCTTGAATTTCGATTTGGTTCCATTAGGCACATTTGAAAGCACTTTTTACTTTCACTTCACTGGATTTTAGCTTTATAAAAGCAAAAACATAAGGCACATTGGTTACATAAGGCACATTTGTAAGCACATAAGGCGTATTTGTAAATACATTTTTATTTTCGTTTCTTATACACCTTTCACTTCACTGGAGTTTGGCAAAATTAAAAAAAAAGATTTATAAAAGTTAAAAAAAGTAATAATGGAGTTTGCAGAAAGATAGACGGCATTAGGAGAAGAAATATTAGATAGTTGGAATAAAACATCTCCAAAAAATATAAGAAAAAAAGTGTTTAAAAAATATTTTTGGTTGACTTGTGCTATTATTATTAATATTTATCCGTTTTTGTACTCAGTCACCGGACACCCCGTACTTTTAATGATTTTAGAAGGCACATTTTAGAATATTCACACTCTTAAGAAAGCATCACTTTAAACCGTAGGTCTCCGTCTAATACGAATGTAGAGAACAGATCTGACAACCCTAACCCGTAAAAAGAAAATATCTCTTGTCTCGAAATCTGCCAGTAGGTAGACGGTCTTGGCCCGCCATGGGACTGTTGCGTCAATGATGATGATAACATTCTCTTAATTGAAATGAGAATGCAATTGTACAAAATTAATTAAAAATTTAATTTTTTTAAAATTAAGTGCAGTTTCCAAACTTAGATTTTGTTACATAAAGGGAATAAAAATTCATTGAAAAAAAAAAATTATTTCTGTGTATTGCAAAACTTCACATAAAAGAAATTAAAATTAAATTAATTAAAATTTTAATTAAAATTCACATTTTAGGTGTAAAAAAAAAAAAAAAAAAATTTTAAGCAATTCAAGACTTTTTGACTATTTTTCATTCCAATTGACGTAATACATTAATCTGAAATATTCTATGTATTACAATTAAATACATATGGCAGATCAATTAATTGATTTTTTTACAGAGCCTCTCATTATGGATTCTAATATCTGGAAGAAAAAAAATTTAGTTAAAACAGAGGCACGAGTTCTTTTGCTTGTTATAGGTGTGGTTTAATTAGCGTTATTTTAATTAGTCGGGAAAAATTAATTAATTCCGAGGATGGGTCCGAACAATAACAACAACAAGAAAAAAAAAAAATATATATTTTAATATATTAAAACGGAGGAGGCAATTCAAATCAAAAGTTGTTGTCATAGGAACCAACGTTGTTTGTAAAATAAGCTCTCTCACCAAATCATAATTAACATGATAAAAACAAAAAAAAATAAATGTATACCAAACAACAAAGAAAACCGCCAAAAAAGATTTTGTTTTTCATTTTATGATTACATTAAAAAATAATGCTGAGAATAGCCTACACAATCAATCGGATGATTAATTTTTTTTTTTTTTTTTTTTTTTTTTTTTTTTAAAGAAAAAAAAATGCTTTTTCGACCATAATGTATTTCAGGAATAAGACTTCATTAAAAAATAAGACGATTTTCTTGAGGTCAAACATAAAAAAAGACAGACACAAAGCTTTATATTTTTTTTTTTATACCTCTATATCCCCCCCCTTTTTTTTTTTTTTTCTTACGTCTCTCCCCCTTTTTTTTTTATATATACGTCTGAAAGCACCCCTACCTCCCCATAGCTCACTATACCTGATTACAACAACGCCATCTTAGTAATGTTCCAAAGAAGTAAAATAGATTTCTTTTTCCTTAGTGCTAATGAACATTTTTAATTACGTTTTTTTTGCTACCCAATAATCCCTTCTACCTCTCTTTCTTTCTTTTGTCTCTGGCATTATTTTTATTTTATTTTATTTTATATATTTTTTTTATTTCATTTTATCTGCTTTCAAATTTTCAATTACTGATTTTCTAAGCTTTTTCTTTTGGCGGGAGTAACCCCCTTCCCCCTTTCCCCATGGTTCTAGAAACAGTTTCTTTGAATTTATCGCGAATCAATGTTTCATTAGCAAAGAACAAAGGATCTGGGGATAATTAAATATTTGATACCGTACTAATTAACTCTTTTAATTAATTTTCCCCAATACTTTCTCTTCTCTCTCAGTTTCCTTAGAAATATTGCATGCTGGGAAGAGAGAGAGAGAGAAAAGCCACAACAGAACAGTGCCCGTTCTTTAAGAAGCAGGTTTATTCGAAAAGTTCGATAATTCCCTAAGAATCGAACGAAATTCCGGATTAGCCTTCAAACACAACACGTAGTATCCGGATTTAAGTTTGAGACTGTGTAAGCAATTAAATTAATTTCGGAAAATTTCCTTATGTAACCAAATCGAAACACAAGCTGGAATGCCATTAAATTAATTAAGAAGAAAAGAAAGATAAGGTTCGGGAATGATTAATTGATAAAAGTTCTTGATTAGCTCCCATCTAAATAGCTAATCTATTCGCACATGTCTTAGTGGCATCAGGTAATCTTCTATTTATTCGGAACGATGTTTTCTAAAGAGTGTGAATATTCTAAAATGTTCCTTCTAAAATCATTAAAAATATAGGATGGACTCAGTGCAGAAACAGGTAAATATTAATAATAGCAAAACAAACCAAAAATATTTTTAAACACCTTTTTTTCTTATATTTTTCTTTGTGTTCGTTCCAACTATCTAATAGGAAGGGTATCAAAAACAGCGCATTATCTATTGGACACGCAGGAACATCGAAGCTTTCGGTTTGACCATTGTTTGTTGGGTTTCAAAACAAGCTTACCGTTTGAAAATCCCTGCGTACTATCCATCGGGCAACTCGATCCTCTACAGCGACCTGATGGCCAATTGGCTAGAGCTCTGGCCATTGGTACCATAGGCTTCGGGTTCTAATCCTGGCAGTGTCATAGATGTTTATTAGTGATTCGGAATCCACTGTATGTCCCGGTTACTTTAACCTAAAGTGTGCACAAAATGACCGTAGAGCGACACACTAAACCAAACTTATCGCCGTTTATTTTTCTACAAACTCCATTAGTTTTTTACTTTTATAACTCTAAAATCCAGTGTAGTCAATTGAAAGGTGTATAAGAAACGAAAGTAAAAATGTGCCTTATGTAACAAGATCGAAACACAAGCTGGAATTCCATTAAATTAATTAAGAAGAAAACAGAGATAAGATTTGGGGAATGATTAATTGATAAAAGTTCTTGATTAGCTCCATCTAAATAGCTAATGTATTCACACATGTCTTAGTGGCATCAGGTAATCTTCTATTTATTCGGAACGATGTTTTCTAAAGAGTTGAATATTCTAAAATGGGCCTTCAGAAATCATAAAAATACGGGGAACTCAGTGCGAAAACAGGTAAATATTAATAATAATAGCAAAGACCAACCAAAAACTTTATTTTAAACATCTTTTTCTTAATATTTTTGCGGGTGTCCATTGTAACTATCTACATTTTTTTTTTTTTTTACTTATGGACGTCTATTTTCTGCTTTATTATTATTATTTTTTTTACTTTTATAATGTTAAAATCCAGTGCAGTAAAGTGAAAGGTGTATAAAAAAACGAAAGAAAAAAATGTACTTACAAATATGCCTTATGTAACCATTGTGCCTTGTGTTTTTATTTTTCAAACGCTAAAATCCAGTGCTGTAAATTGAAAGGTATATAAGCCTTATATGCCTCATGTGCTTGCAAATGTGTGCCTTATGTAGCCAAATCGAAACACAAGCTGGAATGCTCTTAAATTAATTAAGAAGAAAACAGAGATAAGGTTTGTTGAATGATTAATTGATAAATGCTCTTGATTAGCTCCATCTGAATAGCTAATCTATTCGCACATGTCTCAGTGGATCAGTAATCTTCTATTTATTCAAAACGATGCTTTCTTAAGAGTGTAAATATTCTAAAATCATTAAAAATACAGGGTGGCTCAGTGCAAAAACAGGATAATATTAATAATAATAGTACAGGCCAGCCAAAAACATTTTTTTTATATTTTTGGGGGTGTCCGTTCCATCTAATAAGAGGGGGTATCAAAAATTCATTGTAACTATCTAATATTTTTTTTTTAATGGTCGTCTACTTTTCTGCAAACTCTATTTTTTATTATTATTATTTTACTTTTATAACACTAAAAATCAAGTGCAGGTAGGATTGTCAGCCTGATTGATGCCCAAGCCTTTACATTCCTATCAGACCAGGACCTACGGTTTTAAGGGGCTTCCGAACTACTACAAACATCCATGGCACCGACGGTATTCGAACCCGAAATATGTGGCACCGAGTGCAGGATCAAGAGAATGTTATAGTTTCAGCAAAAAAAAAAAAAAAAAAAAAATCTCGTTCATTTTCAGACACTGATAGAGTAATCGGTATTTCTCTATCACGTATTTTTTTAGGAACGTACACATGCAAAAAAGAGTTTTAAGATGTACTGAAAATGTTAAAGTTTCATCTATCACTTTACAATGGATACATTACATAATAAACATAAACATAAAATGTGAATGTTAATTAAAGTTTTATGTGAACTTTTACGATACATAAAAATAACTTTTTCATTGGATTTTTATTCCATTTATGCAATTAAATCTAAGTTTGGAAACTGTACTTAATTCAAAAAAATTCTAAGAATTTTGCATAATTACATTCTTCAATTAAGAGAATGCTACAGTCACCTCAAAAATAAATCTTTTGCGTTCATTATCAGGCATGGCGGAATCAGCATTTCTTTTTTCACGTAATTTTTAGAAACATTCCCATCGGTTGAGATAACGTTCCCATCATGTAAAAAGAAGTTTACATGAATAATTAGGAAAATATTAGGTTTGGTTTGTGGCTATACGATCATTTTTTGGTGCACACTTTAGGCTAATTAAACCAGGACCTAAGTACAGTTTAACGTGGATTCCGAACCACTCACAAACATCCATGCCACCGCCAAGATTCAAATCTGAAACTTGTGGTACCTAAGGCCAGAGCAGCCAGCCAATTGGCCATCAGGCCTCCGGAAAAATATTACGAACTCGTCTATCACAATACAGTAGATACATTACATAAATGTAATATTTCTGTGTTCAAATGTAAAGTTTCAATTACAAATGTTTTATTTGTACAATTTTTTTTTTTTTTGCCTTCTGGTTTTTCTAGAAATGTGAGGAAGTCAATTCAACAAGTTGCATTATAATTTGAAATACCGTTCATCATAGTGATAGATATTCTGCATTTGCAGAACTAACTATACAACATAAGTGGTAGATAACCCTATTGACACAACTACATTACATAGAACATAGCAATTATGGGAATATGGATTTGTTATTGGTCACTAAATACATAGAACTATTGCAGATAAGGTAAAATTTTGTCCTTGTATTTCTCATATTACAAACCATATATATGTATGACTCTTAAATATTTGATTTTTCATTATCGTTGAGTATACTTTTCGATAACCATGCATTATCGTGTCTACTTCAACGTTTTACAATGAGATAAAAAGAATAAGAAGAAAGTCAATCTTGTCAAACCATCATGTCATCCATGTCAATAACATTGGAATATTTAAGTATTTAAAATCTCCAGTTCAATGAATCTGTCTTGGTATTAGTCATTGATCGCTTCAGAGCTTTTTTTTTTATTTAGAACTGAAATCAACATTTAATTATACCTAATATAATATTGGGAAATAAACGGTGAATATTTGGACACATCTATTGCATCGAAGATTTTTGATTGCCTTGTAAAGAAATATCGGTAGCAAAAACTTAATGATTTAGTTACGAAATAACCTTAACATTTGCATCAATCAATATTCATTGTTTTGTTGATTTGCATTGATGTCAATATTTATGTGATATTAGTAAGTCATTTAGCAATTTTCATTATTAATATAATGTATTATGAAAATATGACTAAAAACAAATAATAATAATGTGCTTATTTATTATTGGCTTATTTATTAATTGTTTTTGATTTAAATTTTGTATCGAATTTATAAATATGATTTCCGTAATTGTATGAAAATATATAATGTTTCGAGGCAGAAAGATATGCCTGATTTAATTGTAATATTTCTTCTCTTCGATTTTCTCAAATTCCGATTTTTCAAACTTTATTTTATTTTTTATCGATAAAAATTTACTAAATAAAATATATTATGTTTATCTGAAGTCGGACAATATTAGGGGTATATGTACTAGATCAATCAGTAGTGGTCGCCATACCTGGTTGGTTGAAAAAAAAATTTAGAAAATTGTCTTTCTTCTAACTTTTTTTTTAAATGATTATTATAAAAAATAAACTTTATAACTTAAGGGAAAGTTAATCTTTTTAGCTTTTTGTTATAAATATTGTCTACTTTTTCTGCAATGTTGTAAACAGTACTAGTGACTATTATATTTTTAGTTCTTATAGATATTTACATATATTTTTTCGAAGAGGATTTATTACATTTTATTATAAAATATAGACTTTTTACAATGTTTGTTTGGGCATTCTTGTGCACTTCGATGATAGGTGTTCAAATTTTTTTTTTTTTTTTTTTTTTTTTAATGTGTACAAATTTGTAAATATTTTTTTAAACTTAGTGAAATTTTTTTTTTTAATTGAGTTTTTCTAATATGAATATCACGAAAGTTTTGAGTGAATTGCATTTATGTATTAAAATATAGACTTCTGTGCAATGTTATTTTCTCATTAATACGCTTTTATTAGTTTCACTTGTATGTTTGTTTGTTTGTAACTCACACTTTGGGCTCGATTATGCACTGCTTTAAGCTATCAGATTTAATTTAAAAACGTTGTAGACTTATCAAGGACCGACGACAATTAAATATTTTGATAAGTTATTATCTCATTATGATTAGGATGCGCCAGGATGAGTGATTTATTTTAACTTATGAAGAGCAATTTAACCATGTAGAATGAAAGTTTACCTAAGACATTCAAACCTACGTGGGACAGTGGCACAACGGATAAAAGCACCCGACTACGGGTCAGGAGATTCCCTATTAGAATCTGGCTGGTTCGACATATTCGCATTTAGCCTTTGTTTTTCTCACAATTAAATTATTGTAAGAACTATAGTTCCAGTCCTCCGTACCGGGACCTCATTTTTAAATATTATAGTTTAAAAAAAACTTAAAAAAACGCTTTTAGAGTTAATCAAACTAATTGTTAACGTTGAGTTTGATTAACTCCCCCAAAGCGTGTTTTTAGTTTTTAAATATTTTTTTTTTTTTTTTTTTTTTTTGTGCACGTCGATGACAGAAGGTGTTAAAAAATTTTAATTTGAGGGTTCTTGAACTAAAAATGCTTTTGCCACTAATTTGTAAAAGGTTTTTTTTTGTTTGTTTTCCAATATATATATAAATTGAGTGAAAGGTTTTTCTAATATAAAGATCCGCAGAAAGTTTTTTTAATCGTGTGGAAACACTTATGTACAATGTTGTTTTCGCCTTTTTGTGGAAATCGACTATAGACGGATGTTAAAATTAATTTTGAAAGAGATTAGAGAACTAAAAATGTTTACTGTACTAGTTTTGTAAAGATATTTTTTTGTAATTCAATAAAAAGAATTTTCTCAATACAACGATCACCTTCCTGGGTGGATATCTTTAAAATAGGGAATTTCCAATTGAAAGACTTTTTTTATATCTATTTTTAACCATTCTATACTATGCATCTTTTCTATGCCTGTTTAACTATTTCATTGTGTACTCTATAAAAAGGGTGTTCTGTATTTTTTTTTTATTTATTCATTTTTGTATGGTTATCATCACTTTTTTGCAATTCCATTACAAATATATGCTAATCCTTTTTTTATTCACCACACACGATTGTCCGCTTTTACCAATTTTTGATGTGTGTGTCTGAGCTTATACCGTACAAAACCCAGACTCCAATGCGCAAAATTCATCTGAAATTTCGTGATCACGATCGCACTTCTTTTTTGGCTTTCACGAATTTCCGTTTTTTACTTTTTTTTTATTATTTTGCAATGCATTTTATTTCGCTGAAGCGTCGGCTCTCTTTTCAAAACATAAAAGATTTTGTTTCTGAAATGTGATGCGATATGAACGGCTCCCTGTTACAAGAGTCAAAAAGTGAGTGCAAAATCACACGCTCTCCGACATATCGTAAATGTTTTCGTTCTGTTTGCTCAGCATACTACAATGTGCCGGAAGTGAGTTTGTGGTTCTTTGAAATTTAAAAATAAGAGTATTGAAAAAGTCGTGGCTTAGAAATACCCTTGATCCTCATCATGGAACATATATGGACTTATTCAAAATATGCTTCTTTCATTACATGACCAGCGGTTATTAAAATTATTTCTTTCTCGCTATTAATGGTAGCAGTTTGTGGAAAATCCAAGGATCATTAGAGACTAAATTCTTATTATTTTCAATCTCCTTCCCCTATTAGTTCACGCACTCATATACATCTTGTTCAAAATGTTAATCGTTTATAAAATACTTTCTTTATTCATCCATTCAAGTTCAAATACATTTTTGAACTCTTGTAGTGGATGACATTTGATATTAATACAGTTTTTTCTAAATATTAATTCAGTACTAAATGAAACACTACTTTAGGTTTTTTTAGATTTAAGTTTCATATATCTACCAATGATGCCGGTTTGATCAACTTAAAAATGCGAAATTGTAAAAATTATTTATAAATGATCTTTCTCTTGCAATACAGTGAAAGAAAATAACTTAAACATAAATATATATTACTTTGTTATTATTATTATTATAACAAAGCCTACAAAAACCTCATTGTCTCTGAATTATTAAATACAGCTACAATCCTTTGAGTTACTGTAGTTCATTAGTATTATTTTGAAAATACATTTATTTGACGAAAATATTGTAATAGCTGTTCTCGAATGGGTGACTAACAGTTAATTAAGAAAGTTCAAATTTAGTAATATTCGCCTGAATAAAGAACCCAACATTGTGTTATTGAGGTTTAATTTATTAATCAATAATCAGCAATCTCTCTACAGTGTAAAATATTGCACTAGCAAACAACACTAATAGTTTGAAGATTAGTTTAAATTTTAAAAAAATGAAGTTTATTATTACCTTGCCAGCTATTATAGTTCAACACTATTATTGGAAATATTTCTCTTTATGAATCAAACTAATCACAGCCGTTTATGAATAGAGTCCAAAGATATTGAATGTGCATGAAATTAAATTTACTATAATTATATGAAAAGCATGCATTTATTAAGTATTAAATAGTACAATCTTTGTTATTGTAAACTCATGTTTGTGAAAAATTAACACCATGAAGGACTTACGCGAGTGAGCTTGAAATTTTCAGGAGATGCAAGTTAGTGCATGATATGCAAGATAAAATTTCTAATCCGTAGCACATGCGTATGTGCTGAGCAACGCCCTCTGAACGGCGATGGATCGAATAAGTAGACGGCTGTAGCGAGGCGTGTATGGTTATCGGTGGTTATCTGCGTGGTAAACGATAGCTCAATCAATGTTACTTATGTGCCCTCTTCGACGAAAAAGAAGGCGAGATTTGAACAACACAGTGGTAGCTTGAACGGGGAGAATCATCGGCCTTCAGAAGCTGAATTGTCTTATCAGTAGCCGCTCGTGTAAACAGCAGCGCCAAAGTGATGCGTCTGAAGAGTGATTTACAGTGAAGCGTTTCCGGGCAACTTTCTGGAAAATGTGGCGGACCCGAATGATGTCGCCGCATGAGGATATTCCCATCCGCATGGCGCTGATTTTATCTGCACAGCTTCCCCAGACATGGCGGTGGAAAACAATAGCTACAGGTGTTTATTGTGTGCATCATCATTCCGTAGTATTTTCCGCGTGGTGTGACTCCTTTTATAGGTCCTCTCACGCTAAACCTCCATCAAACGATTTCAGGGCCGCACAGAATGTCAAAGCTCAGTGATGAGACTGGCGTTGATTGGGCGGTACGTCGCGTGTTTTCTGAATGCACGTAGACTTTCTTCGTGTTCTGTATTTTTTGCCGGCGGCGGAATGGTGAATGCCACCCTTCCGGAGGCATTACTGAACGCCAGCCAGCGGGATTTGAACACCCGGAGTTATGGCCCGGGGGTGCCGACATACGAACAGCGGGACGATCTCACTTGTTAAGTAATTCAAAGTAATCCTTGAACAGCAACCGCTGGGATCAGTAGTGAGTTCTTACAGGCCCCAAGTTGTTCTCCTTCCTTCAAAGCTTCGGTTAGGAAAAGCAAGGCTTCCACCATGATTACAGAATGCTCGCCCCTCGATATCGCTAGTAGACTGTTCAATCTTCTTTGTAACCCAGCAGGTACAGCTCTTCCCTTTAACGCATTTCCTGATATACCAATTTAGAATTATGGTGGTGATTTCTGTTAGTCGGCGTCTCGTCGCGGATCCTTCGGGGTCATGTTGCTCTCGCATTAGTTCCTGGGGTGCGCATACAGTCAATAAGGGAATGCTCTCTCAGGTGATGCTTGAGCTCACCCTGAGCTTGTCTCCACTTTTTTTCACGAAGCCCAAAGCAAAGCATCTGAGTTTCTCAGGCAATGCAGTGGTTACTGGCCAGCAAAGCACTGATCTCAGATCTAGCTGAGCCAGCTTGGAGTTTTGAGCCAAACATTTGGAGTTGCACACACACCCAACTGTGTATACAAATTTATTCAACAGCATTAATCTCATTCATGGTGTTGTAAATTTTCACAAAACATGAGTTTAGTTCAATAAAAATACTGTGTCCAGTGCAAGACCAATTTTCACTGAAAATTTCGGGGCTTATGGAATTTCACTTTTTTTTTTTTTTGGGGTTGTTTGCACTGTCCTTGACATCTATGAAATTTTATCGTCAAAATAAGAGTTCATTATGTTGACTTACGCCGGCTTGGTGGAGACTATTAAAACTTGCGCCGAAGCAGATTTTTTGCAAAGAACTTGCATCAAACGGTTGGTGGAAAAGTGAATGTTGCGAGAAGGCTTCTGAGCATTCCTATATATCTGGAAAGAAATGCTTGACAAGTGGTATAAAACAGCTCCTCAAAGAAGGCAGAGTAACGTGTTGAAGGCCCAGGAGCCTCTTGGTCGACCACCCCCTCCCTTAACCGACGAAGTTTCAGTCCAAAAATACAAAAGATTTTGAAAAGCTGC
>BPLR01020555.1:0-46541 GCA_021605095.1 Caerostris extrusa | reverse complement strand
ACTTAATATCCATGCACCACCACCTAGGATTCTTGACGCTGTGGCACCAAAAGCCAAGAAAGCTAGCCAATAGGCCAGCCGAAGAATAATCACAAACTATTCAGCTGAAACTGAGGATTAATCAAAAAATTTTGTTTCTTTTTCAAAAATCGAATTTTTCGGTTTCTTTAAAACTAGGAAAAAACAGAGGAAAACTTTAAAAGAATCTATTAGGTTGGTGCATAATTATCAGAGCTTTGTTAAATTATATTATCAGGTGTCCTTAAACACTATTGATGAAAAAAAGAAACATAAAAAATTCAACAGTTTAAATGATTAATCCGGGCGCAGTCACCATCTACTTCAATAACTGCTTCCCATTTGCTCGGAATACGGACGATTCCATGGACAAAAGAATTCACTGTTCTTGGAGACAATCCATGCTTTGACATTCGCCACTAAGTTATCGAAATCGCCCTAAACTTTGTTCACCTGCCAGTTTTTCAGCGACCGATTGACGTGGCAGATTCTCCTGGTGGATGTGGAAGCAGTTCCCAACCGTTATTGGCAATACATTCGACAACACGATGCTCAACATGTGGACGCGCATTATCGTGGTGGAAGACATTACGGTTCTCTTGTGCTGTGCTTTTGGTTGAACTGTCCGCTTTGAAGTTGTCGGCCAGCATTCGAGTTGTCAAATTTTCGTCCCCTTCCACGGCTACAAAAATTGTCTTTACGTCAAAATGCAATGGTGCGACCTCTTCAGGTTTATCTTCCAAGCTAGTGTAGTCAGATTTGAAATGGACCAACCAATCCCTGCAATAAATTTCGCTGATTGTGCCCTCACCGAAAAGTTCATGAGATCGCGAAATAACTGTGCTGCTTTCCATCCTTTTCTCAAAGTGGTGCAGCATAATATGACAGAATATGAGTATGATTGTCGACACGCATTTTTATAACCTAAACGTAGAAGGATATTTTTATTCATAAATTTTTTAAATATTGTAATATTTTTATTAAAATATAAGCACGTCAAAGAAATGCCTGATAATTATACACCAACCTAATAATTATTTCTATAATAGATATTTAATATTTAAGATAAAAAACCTACAAATGCAATTATTTCTCAATTATAATTGATCTAATAAGATCTTTTTTAACACTTTTATTTTCATTTTTATCGAACAAGTTTAAGGAGACTCAAACTATAGGAAAACAAACTGAAGTGGAAAATAAATTTTTAAAAATTGTATTTAAACAGATTCAATGCATAGGCAAAATGCGTAAATAATTAAACTATAAGAAAAATTGTTCTTTAAATAAAAATTATATTTAACATCAGAATACCAGTTAAACGTTAAATAATTTCAGTGAAGGGAGAATAATAATGTTTCCGACAATTCAGAAAAAACTTCTTCCCCTTTTTACAACTCTATTGCTAGTTTGTTTTTACAGTAAAGGTATATTTTAAAAGTTTTAATTTAATTTTTCTTAAACTATACTGATTGCGAAGTAAAAATTTTATTTTTTATGAAGGACCTAATTTATCTGGAATTTTTGGGAAACTATAAAAAATGAATTAACTTTCAATTTTTAAAATAATTAATTTTAATTTTTAAAAATAATTAATTTTTAATTTTTTAAAAATTAATAATTTTTTATTTTAAAATTAATAATTTTTATATAGGTGATATTATTTTTATTTATTGATGTTGATGATGTTGTTTTTGTCAAAATAATTCTCTTCGTAGTAGTGCTTTTAATATTTTAAACTAGTAAAAATTAAAAAATTAATTATTTTCAAAATAAAAAATTATTAATTTTAAAAAATAAAAAAAATTATTAATTTTAAAATAAAAAATTATTAATTTTTAAAATAAAAAAATATTAATTTTTAAAAATTAAAAATTAATTATTTTTAAAAATTGAAAGTTAATTCATTTTTTATTTTTTTTAAATTTATTGAATTTCCTAACCAGTAAAAGAAATTGCTGATTTTTTTCAAAATATTTTTCAATTGACAGAAAACTGGAACTATCTTTTTGATAGTTGCAGAACAGATTTCGATCACTGGAAACACAAGTTGATCATTGATTGACTGGAAAGTTAAAAAATTGTTTGAAATAAAAAGAAAGAATATGCTTAAATTAAAATGCCTTAATTTTTCTATAAAACTATGTTAAAAGATTGAAAACCTAATAAAATTGAGGTTAGGTTTTGGTTTGTCGTTCTATGGTCATTTTGTTCAGATTTTAGGCTAATTAGGTCGGGAACAACAATTTAACGTGGATTCCGGATCACTCGCAAACATTTATGACACCTCCAGTATTCGAACTTGGAGCCTGCTTTCTAGCCATTTAGCCATCGAGGCCACATTCAACGCCACGACATAGAGAGATTATAAAATATTGTCAAAAAAGATACATCATTGTTCGTAAATTATTTTAAATAGATTGATGTTAAAAATTAGTATAAATTTTTCATTGTAACAGTAATTTTTATAATAAATTACTGTATGTGTAATAACAAGACTTGTGCTCAACGAATATTCCTCAAATGAATCGTGAGTGGACTATATACAGAGTGTTTATAAATAAAGTCACATTTTTCAAAACGCTGTAAAGAAAAGAACCACGATTCACAATGAGTACAAATTTGAATTGAAGATACTTAGAAGAAGGGAAACGGTACGGCATCAAAAAAAGGTTCCAAAGTGTGATTAACAGATGGTGCCGCAGGCAGCATAAAAGTGTATTCTGTTCCAGTGATATTTTGAATCAAAATGACAACGTATGTGACATGAGTTGCACATTAAACCAACTATAGTGTACAATGTGCATGATTGTTTTCGTGGACGGAAAAAGCTGGCTTCCAAGTCCTTCAAGAGATGTGTCACTGTTGAGTGGAAAGACCATTAATCACAGCAAGGTCATACCAAATTGGATGGGAAAAATAGGTAGAATACTTTTGATGCCATACAGTTTCTCCCTTCTTAAAGTATTTCATTCAAATTTAACTCATTGTGACAAGTGGTCCTTTTTTACAGCATTTTGAAAATGGGACTAATTATAATCATTCTGTATATTATATTTATAATAACTAAACTTTATATGTTATATTTATAATAACTAAACTTTATATTATATTTAGTAACATCTAAAACTCACTCAATAAACAAAAAAAAAACTGAAACCAAACAAACTTATAACATAGACAACATGAACTATTTTCAATTACATCCTCAGACATCCTTTTCAAATATATTCTGTCGATAGTTTGAAATTTTCTGAAAATTAACACGGTTACAAAACTTAATAACAAGTTTTTATTTCAAATTACACACACAACTATGTGTCTTTTTCTTTGATTGCAGAAAACTTATTCAAAAATATTTAAAAAGGAACAAACAACATTCTATTTCTTTTGTCACGATGGCAACAGTGATACCCAAGAAAATAAATGGAACAGCAAATCCAGACAGTTAATGCAGTTTGCGTCAAAATTTGAGTAATCGAATAAAAATAGGAAATGAAATTCAATGAAATGAACTCTTTTTCTTTCTTTAAAACGTAGATATCTACTTTTTGGCTGTACTAAAGACAAAACAGTGAAAATTTTCACTGACACAAGAATATCATAAAGTGTGAAATGTATAAATGGTTTTAACTTCTATTCAGAAAAAATAATGTATACTAATGCGCCCAAAAAGAAGCCCAAAATTTTTTCAAAAGAAACTCTTTAAATATTCTTCCAAATTTATTTCATCGCCTTCAAAAGTAATCAGTAATGACCAGGAAAGATATAAAGATTGGTTCCAGTCCTAAGAAATCAGCAAATATAATACGATAAATCATGAGTTTCCATAGGATCGTAAACATTTTTATTTCATAAAGTTGTACAATGATTATGCCAGGGATGGGCAAACTTTTTTTCGGTCGCGGGCCAAAAATCGAAAAAAAAAGTTTGCGGGCCAAGATAGAATTTTTCTAAAATTTTAAAAACCATATAAAAAAAAGAAGTATTGCAATTTAAATATGTTAATGGGGTGAATGAAATTTGATTTAATTTTTAAACGTTCCTTATGTTGAGGTTCCGAGAGTGAAATGTACTGATTCAGATTCTAAGGAACAGGGTTCAATGATCATCTGTCAGTCTACTTCTGTCTTATATCAGTGTACTTCGTTCGAGTTGGCTTATAAAAAGAGAAATTTGTTGTGAGAATCGAGATGAACTGGAGAGATAACAATAGATATTTCTTATGTTTTATTTATTTAAACTAGATTGAATATCAATGAAAAAAAAATTGTTTTTAATTCTTCTCTTAAAATTTAATTCTTAATTTTTAAAGTTTAATTCATTATTTAAAAAACTTACGATTCTTGTCGGAATAAATGTTTAAGTAAACTTAACATAGTATATATAATTCTTTCAAATTTCAAGTTTTTAAATTAAATTTTTCTAAGGCATCCAAAATTACGAAGCATTTTATAAAAAATATTTTTATTAGTTTTTCAGCACATTGTATATAAAAAACACTTTTATAGTTTAATTTCAAAAGTACAGATGGAAATAGTTATTTAAAATTTTATACTAAACTCAGATCATTATTAAAAGTAAAAATATTAATTAAATTGTTAAAAAGAAAATTAATAATAAATTATTTAAATTAAAAACTTGATTCTTTAAAATTATCAGATTATTATTTAAATTTCAAAAGCTAATTTCTGTATAAATTTGGAAAGTTTATATTTAACTCAAACATAAAATGAAACATAAATTTTAAAACAATTTTACAGCAACTTGGAATTAATGCATAGAAATCTTAAATAACCACTCTTCCACTTTTTTATAAGCTATTATTATGCAATATTTTATTAAATTAAATTTAGAAGCAATAATCTTCATTATTTTAAGCATACGTGTTGTGTAAGTAATTTAAAGACGATTGAATCTTACACAATTTTTTAAAACAATAATCCTTCCTTTAACTACAAATGTAAGAGCAATTTCAAGAAAAGTACATTTTGAAGCAAATGCCAGCTAAAAATGCGCTGTTAAATTTCAAAAAATATTTGGCATGTATAAGATATATATAATATAAAAAAAAAAAACCACTGCATTTTAATAAATCAAAAAGAAAAAAAATTGTACTTTTTTTCCCTAAAAAATTCCTTTCAAAAATAAATCTGCAATCTCCCCAAAAAAGAAAATGGACAAGGGGAAAAACTGTCTAAAAGGAAAACTAAGTGCTTATTTCCCCCTACAAAAACATTTGTTTATAAGTATAGATATGCTAAGCCAATGTAAGCCAACATCTTGAACATAAAGGAAATAAACTTTGAAGGTTTTTAAATTTGATACAAAATCTCCATCTAAGTTGTGAAAGATTTTTTATTTTCCCTTTTCTGTTCCCTTCCCTTTTGGGGAGATTGAGCTAGTCATTTCCCATTAACTTCCAAACTTAGACGTGGATTGTGTAGGGCTGTGTTATGCTCACACAAAGTATTTTAGACCCACGCCCAAGTATTTCCACTGGAAAGTATTTGCCCCCTAGGAATTCTCCCCCTCTTCTTTGTTTTTTATAGGAAAAAAATACTTTCTGCAGACACAAAAAGGAAATAGCTAAATTATAAAAAGTACATTTTTTTTTGTAAATTTTCAATGGCTATATCATTAATATACCTCCATTATTAGGCATTCATTTTTGGAGACAATTATGATTAGTGTCTAAAATCATGTTTTAGGAAATATTGAATACAACCATAAGCATGAATATGAATATTGTAATACAACCGTAAGCATAAGCATGCACATTAAGCATGAATTTTTGGAAACAATTATCATTAGTGTCTAAAATTATATTTTTAGGAATTATTGTAATACAACCATTGCTAGGTATGACTTTTGGAAACAATTAAGATTAGTGAGTAAAATTTTGTTTCTAGGAAATATTGTAATACAACCATTATTACGCATGAATTTTGGAAACAATTATGATTAGTGTCTGAAATTATGTTTTTAGGAAATATTGTAATACAACCATTATTAAGCATGAATTTTGAAAACAATGATTAATGTCTAAAATTATATTTCTAGGAAATATTGTAATGCAACCATTATTAAACATGACTTTTTTTGAGATAATTATGATTAGCGCCTAAAATCCGGTTTTAGGAAATATTGTAATACAACCATTATTAAGAATGATTTTTTAAAAGAACTACCACTAGCATTAGCACAACTAGGATTAGTGTTTAAAATTATGTTTCTAGAAAATGTTGTAATACAACACATTACTTGGTATGACTTTTAGAAACAATTATGATTAGTGTCTAAAATCATGTTTTTAGGAAATATTGCAATACAACCATTATTAAGCATGATTTTTTTAAATAAGGTTCAGTGTATAAAGTTATGTTTTTATAAAATATTGTAATACAGCCATCTATTGTTTGAAAAAAATAAATTATCTATTTATTATTATTACCCATAAAATATATGGGTATTGTCTTGGAGAGCAAGGATTTTCGGGCCCTAGATCAATTTCATTTTTGATATTTTAAATTTCTTTCACGAGTTTTTATACGTAATGTTTGTCTACAAAATAATTGAGTAGTTATTAAATTATTCAGTAAAAAAATAATTCAAAAGAAAAATTGTTGTAAAATATCAATTGGTGAAAACAAAGACAATTTTATTTCAAAATGATAATGAGAATTTTCCAAGAAAACGAAATTTGTTGGATTTCTATTGTTTATTAATTTTTTAAGATTGCTGTTATGCGTTTTGTTCTTACATTAAACTTTAAACTTTCTGGGTAACCTATTGTCAGCCCAGCCGTTTAAAATTTATTTTCCTGATATAATTTCATTTATTTTATTATTATTTTCACTTTTCTATTGATATTTTTTAAAATTATTTTATTTTGTTATTTATTAGCGTACCGGGAAATACTTCGCTATCACTATTACTAAATCTGAGTATATATATATATATTAAATAAATACAATTTTAAGTTCGATATCAAACATTAATTCAATTAAACTGATAATGAATTGTGTGTGATAATAATAATAATTTTTTTTCGTCTTTTTCATTCAGGGTGTTATTTGGTTTCTCTCGGTAAATTAGTATTTATAAATTACTTGTTTGTATTAACTTTGTAGTCTTTTTTTTTATTCTGTGTTTCAAACAAAAAGCTTTTTTTAAACAGCAGTCAACACATTAAAAATAAAAATAAAAACAAATTACAATCTTCAATTAAAATTGTAAAATCAACAGCGCTTCCTGCCGGATTTCGTTCAAACTACTCTAAATAATGTTGTTTTTTGTTGTTGTTTCTTATCCCACTTGGCTGGCCAAGCCCACGAGCCCATACGTACTCATGATTGAAGGGGAAGGGAAGCAGCTTCTGTTGTGATGGAACACCCGTAGGTAGTAGAGTCTGACTTTGGCTCCGTGACGCTCTTACAGTCGTAGGAGACCGGGACCTACAGCTTAAAGTGGATTCCGAACCACTACAAACATTCATGGCACCGCCGGTTCGAACCCGAAACCTGTGGCACCGAGCGCCAGAGCTCTCTAAACAATTCGGGCACTAATGAAAACAAATTATGAAATTTTCAGAATCTGTAGAAGAGTGAGTCTATAAGGCAGATACATACGAATATTGGCTTTTATTTGTATAGATTTGTTTATTTATTTATTTTTGCATGGTATTTTTAGAAGAATGCCCTGCAAACAATGTATTTATTAAGAATATTTATTAAAATCAATTAACATAACTTTTTAAAATTAGCATGAAAATTACTTGAATAATTTTTACCGTTTACCGTTACTCCTACATGCACATAAATAAAAAAAGTAACATGATTGACAACTTGCCGAAATTTTGTTTATTTAAAAGTTTATTAGCAATTTTGATGTAAACATTTCACAAAGAAAAGTTAATTTTTTGCTTTACTTGTATTCATTTCTTTCTAACTGTTTCTATCAGACATTTAAATTGTAATATTACATAAGATATTACAGACTTAACAATTGTTAAGTGCTATACTAGGAATTTAACACTTTTTTTTTATTTATTTAAAAAAAAAAAAGGTACATAATTTTAATTGTATTTTTTTTTTTCATTATAAATAAGAGAAAAGAATAATATATTAATTATAAATTTATTTTAGTATAATAATAAATTTAATTGAATAATTTTTAGATAAATTAATAAATTAATAATACAATAATTTTATATTTTATATAATTAAGTTAAATAAAAATTAATTACATTTATTTATAAAAATTTAATTATAAAAATTAATTTTTATATGTAGTATTTGCTTATGACTACTAGACTTTTAAATATAACAAATATATTTATTATGTATAAAAAATTTTTTTTTTTTTTTCACATCATCTCAGCCTTTAGAAATTATATAATATTTTATTAAATAAGTAATATCTTATTTATTTAATGCATTTATTTAAAAAAATAAATTCGATCTTTGGATGTTTCGTAGAATATTTCTAAGTAAATAGTTTCACAATTTTCATTTCATATCATGTATTATGTTTATTATGTATTAAAAAATATATTTATAGACTATTAAAAATATTTTTTTCATATCAACAAAAAATTTAGAAATTAAATAATATTTTATTTATTTAATGCATTTATTTAAAAAAAATAAATACAATCTTTGAATGTTTCTAGGAATTTTTCCCAGTAAATAGTATCAGTAATAATATTACAGTAATTATTATTAGTAATAATATTAATAGTAGTAATTATTATTATTAATCAGTAATAATATATTTACCAGTAATAATATTATCCAATTTTCACTCAACAGTAATATATATAAACATAAAAAATTTTGGCTTTTTCTTTAAATTTGTGTATTTAATACCGTTAAAAAATATGCAATTTTCTATTATCTTTTCTAATGTCTATTCGTAGAAGAATAGAAATTCTCTCTGGTTTATTCCAATCAATGTCTTCCCACAACTCCAGGGATCGAAACACTTTTAATTAAGAAAATATATTTTGTCATATCAATGCAAAATTTAGAAATTAAATAAATAATATGTTATTCATTTAATGCATTTATTAAAAAAAAAGCAATTTAATATTTGGGTGCTTTTAGGATTTTTCTCAGTAAAAGTATCACAATTTTTATCAACATTAATATATATTAATCTTAAATATTTGGGCCTTTTCTTTAAATGTGTGTGCTAAATACTATTAAAAATATACCATTGTCTATTGACTTTTATCGTGTCTATTCGTAGGAGAATCGAAATTCCCTCGTTTTATTCTAATCAATGTCCTCCCACAATTCTAGGGATCGAAACATTATTATTAAAAATATATTTTTTCATATCAACGCAACATTTAAAAAATTTAGAAATTAAATAATATTTTATTAAATAAATAATATCTTATTTATTTAATCCATTTATTTTTTAAAAAATTCAATTTCTGGGTATATCTAGGAATTTTTCCAAGTAAATAATATCATAGTTTTCATTCAACGTTAATCTACAACAACATAAAAATTTGGGCTTTTTCTTTAAATGTGTGCGTTAAATACCATGAAAAATATGCATTGCATATTGGTTTTCTCATGTCTGTTCGTAGGAGAATAGAAATTCTGTGGTGTTTATTCCAATCAATGTCTTCCCACAACTCTAGGGATCGAAATACTGTTTTAACAACTTAAATAATAAAATAAAAGAATAATATTAGAATTGTAAATGTATGTATGAAATTTATTTGTAAATGCAATATTTGTTTATGACCATTAGTCACAAATAAATGTTTTTTTTTTTTTTTTCATATCAACGCAACATTTTAAAATTTAGTAATATTATATTTTATTAAATAAATAATATCTTATTTGTAGAAATTAGAAATTAGTAATTAAACTAATATCTTATTTATTTAATGCATTCATTAAAAGAGATAAATACAATTTTTTGGATGTCTCTAGGAATTTTTCCAAGTAAATAGTTTCACAATTTTCATTCAACATTGATAAAAATTTGAGTATGTAAATGTGTGTGTTGAATACCATTAAAAATATGCCATTGTCTATTGTCATTACCATTGCCTCTTTTCTAATGTCTATTCGAAAGAGAATAGAAAATCTCTCTGGTTTATTCCAATCGATGTCTTCCCCCAACTCCAGGGATCGAAGCACTCTTTTAAAGTCTCCTCAAACGTTTGCAACAAGTGGTTCCACCGAAAACAAAAGCGAAAAGAAAGCGCCCAATTCCCCTCTTTCATTAATCTGCGGCGACTTAAGCCTAAGCCGGGCGCGATCCTCCGCATGAGTAATGGCACCTCGCGCCGGAAGCCAGCTCTCCTGACGCCGCTACAAATGGAGCGTTTTTCCGTCGATTGAAAGAGTCACGGGCGCTTTTTTTTTTCTTCTCTCTGTGTGTTGGTTCTTTTTTCCGAACGCCGGGCGACATTTTATTTGCAGGGGTTGACAAATAAGAACTATTAATTGTGGCAGAGAGGAGGGCCGTTCCATTTATTCCATCCAACAGGTGAGGATCGTTTGTCAAACGAAGGAAGTGGTGTCTGACGATAATGACTTTATTAACTTGACCCCCTTCCCTGTTCGGCGCGGGCAGCGAGATTTATGATGGTGGTCTCGCAGCGACGTTTACGGAATGCGACTTTAATGGACTCTTGAACGCTGTTGGTGGTGAGGAGCACTTAAGCTCGCATTTCCGCCATTTATTATAAACAAATCCTACTGTACTGTGGAGCACCTACTGTACGAAATCGTAGGTTTTTGTTTTAATCGTTTTTGCAACGCTCTAGTTTATTGTAAACAAATCCTATTGTACTGTGGAGCCTCTTTTGGCAACACTTTAGATTATTATAAACAAATCCTACTGTACCGTGGAGCACCTACTGTATGAAATCTTGCTTTTGTTTCAGTAATTTTGGCAAAGATTTAGTTTATTGTACACATATCCTATTGTATTGTGGAGCACCTACTGTATGAAATCGCAGGTTTTCGGTTTAATCATTTTTGCAACACTTTACTTTATTATAAACAAATCTTACTGTACTGTGGAGCACCTACTGTATGCAATCGTAGGTTTTTGCTTTCGTAATTTTGGCAAAGCTTTTTATAAACAAATCATATTATACTGTGGCACACCTACTGCATGCAATCTTATGTTTTTGATTTAGTAATTTTACAACGCTCTAGTTTATTATAAACAAATCCTACTATGCTGTGGAGCACCTACTGTACGAAATCGTGGGTTTTTTTTTTTTTTTTTTTTTTTTTTTTTTGTTTTGTTTTTTTGCTTTAATAATATTGACAACGCTCTATTTTATTGTAAACAAATCCTATTGTACTGTGGAACATCTACTGTATGCAATCGTAGGTTCTTGCTTTAATAATGTTGGCAATGCACTAATTTACTATACACAAATCCTACTGTGCTGTGGAACACCTACTATATGAAATTATAGGTTTTCATTTTAATAATTTTGGTAATGTTCTAGTTTATTATAAACAAATCTCATTTTAATAATTTTGGTAATGTTCTAGTTTATTATAAACAAATCCTACTGTACAGTGGAACAACTTTTAGTAAAGTTTTAGTTTGTCGTAAACAAATGCTATTGTATTGATCACCTACTGACATGAAAATCATAGGTTTTCCTTTTTATTATAATATTGGTAAAACCTGTAGTTTATTATAAACAAATTCTATTGTACTGTAGAGCATCTACTGTATGAAATCATGGTTTACATTTGAATAATTTTGGCAACGCTCTAATTTATTATAAATAAAGTCTACTTACTATTTGGAAAGTTAATTTATCCAAATCTTTTGAGCTCTATTGTATGAAATCGTAGGTTTTTGCTTTAATAATTTTGGCAACACTCATTTTTGTACTGTGGAACAACGTACTCATAGTTTAATTTAATAATTTTAACGACATTCTAGTTTATTATAAACAAATCCTACTGTACTGTGGAACACCTACTGTATGAAATCAAAGGTTTTTGTTTTAATAATTTTGGAAAATTTATTATAAACAAATCCTACTATATTGTGGTACTATGAGGTATATAAAGGTTTATAAATATAGGCTTTCATTTTAATAAATTTTGGAAAAAGCTTTAGTTTATTATAAACAAATCCTACTGTTCTGTGGAATACCTTTTTGACAACACTTTATATTATTATAATCAAATTCCACTGTACTGTGGAACACCAGTAGATTTTCGTTTTAATAATTTTGGCAACTCTCAAATTTATTCTAAATAAGTCGTACTGTACTGTGGAGCACCTGTTATTGTATGAAATGGTATGTTTTTGCTTTAATCATTTTTGCAACGCTCTAGTTTATTATAAACAAATCCTACTGTACTGTGGAGCACATTTTGGCAATGCTGTAGTTTATTATAAGCAAATCCTACTGTACTGTGGAATACCTACTGTATTAAATCATGGTATTTTTTAGTAATTTTTGTAACGCTATAGTTTATAATAAACAAATCCTGCTGTACTGAGAAATACCTACCGTATCGCATGTTTTTTTTTTTGTTTTTGTTTTTTTTTTAAATAATAATAATAATTTTGGCAACGCTCTATTCACCACTTTTGTTTATATACAAATCTCTCTGTATTTTTTGTCACTTTTTAATGCTTCTATACTTAAACAGGCCATTTAAAAAATTTCTTCCATAGCTTCTGGTTTTAGTTTTTGCTCTTAATCTGGATTTCAATGATCTCTTCATTAAGCTGTTTCTAAAATTCATAGTTTGTCGAATGCTCTCTGTTCTTCTAAATATTTGTGTTCTAGTATTGGGTTAAAATAGGTCCATTTTTAAACGTCGTTTAACTACTATGCAACATTTTTAATACCATGAGATCTGTTTGGTTCTTGATAAAATTCGCTTTTTAGTGTCATCATGAAATTTTTTCATCTTGTTAACCCTGTTTTTCTATTCTCTTTTAAGCAAAAAACAACATTCAAAAAACATGAACTAAAGCATTTGCGATAATTAAAATAGATATTCTTAATTATTTGTTATTAATGCATTACATAACTAACATTCAATGCTTATAATTATAGGCAGCATATAATAAGCATGTCAAAGAACATAATATTTTTCAGAAGAGTTGATGTCAAATTTGATGAATTATTGATTGATTACTGATGAATTCGATTTCTAAAGGATAAAATATGACTTTGCGGTTCCAAAATTAATTTTTTGACTATATCAGTTATTGATATTCTTAACCCTTTTGCATTAAATATAAAATTAATGAAAAGATAATTTTGTGCAATTGATAATATTATTTTTAATCTACAACATTAAGTATACATATAAAGTAGCCATATTGTTAGTGGTTATTTCAAAATAAATAAATTTCATTTGTTCACTACATATTTAAAAGTTCTGATATTTGTGGACAACTTAACTGTTTAAATATCAATTATCGGTTTATCGTTTTAAAAATAATATGAGTTTTAAACTTTTTAATGTTTTTAAGTGATGATGCTTTCATAAATATTGAATTAACAGTCGGATTTTACATGCACGAATTATTTCATAGTTAAAAAATCTGCTCGTAATCACAGAAAACTTCCAATTACACTTTTAAATATCAATATGATTATTATTTATCCTATTAAATAGGTAGGAAAAATGGCGTTCTAAGTTTTCATGAATTAATCCTCGTTTTAAGACGGTTGTTGTTGTTACTAATCCTAAGTGCAGGAAAGGCTGAAAGCTACACCAGGTCCAAGAGACCCGACACAGGCGACTGATCCATGGCTGAGGGTAATATGCAACTGCGATGGTAATATGTTAGCGATGATTAAACCTCAAGGTAACAAACACTCTACGATCACATTTGACTGGATCCTACGGCTTAAAATGGATTCAGAACCACTTCAAACATCCATGGCACCCTTTGGTATTCGAACTCGAAACCACTCGGCCATCAAGTCGCTAATGGTTTCAGCTTTTAAGACTTTATACATAAAAACCTCTACGATAAAAATCGAAGGAAACAATTTTATGCTTCTAAATTCATTATAAAAAATTATGGTTAATGGATTTGAAACAAATAGTCTGGCAGCATAAATCGGAAATAAAAATTTTTTATAAAGTAGCACAGTCTTTATAATTTTTTTTTTTTTTTTTTTTTTTGATGCTCCAAAATAATTTATAAATTTCTGTATTGCTCAAAAATATTGATATTATAATATACAGTACTTCACAGAAAAGATAATCAACAAGAAATTGTGGCATATGCCATTAAATCCCCCTAAATAAATAAAATGTCTGTTAAAAGAATGATTAGGTGACAGAATTCAGGAATTAACATATTTATAATAAAATGATTATAAATATTTAATTCGTGAATTCTGTTTCCTAATCATTCCTTTTTAACAGCCATTCTAATTATTTAGGGTGATTTAACAGAAATATATTAATTTAATAATTAATATTAATAATATTAATTTAATTCTTTTTTCTTCACAGTAATTAATTTGGGTCGGGAAAAATAATTAATTGCTTATAATTTTAAATGGAGATTTAGACGATATTTTACATATAAAGATTGCTTTTTAGTTTTTCAAAAGATTTTGACTATCATTTCAAAAGTTATCTGAATTTTATTTAATTATATGGAGTAAATTCTTCAGTTAAAAATAATTTATTAAACTAGAATATCCCGGAATGTTTTCCAAATAATTATTCAAAAAAACTTATAAAAAAGGCCTATTTTTAATCTAAAAACGAATCTAGCATTATTTAAGCCTGAATGATTTTTATGGATATGCAATTATACGCAAATCAATTATAACTCGATATTTATTAGTTCAACAGATAAAAATTAAATACCATTACAAGAGTCCAAATTCTTGTAGCATATTTATTGCATAACTTTAATAATAAATGCTTATACTTCAAAATATAACTAAAATGTTTTGCTTAAATATTTTACACAAAAACAATGGGTATTTATATTTCAAAAATACCCTGACCTATATTTCCTCTGAATGAATATCTAGTTTAACCTTCAATTGCTGAAATATGTATTTAAATAAAAACAAATTTTTTGTGATTGGATAATATATTCTAATATTATTTGTATAAATATTATATATTAATAATAAGGATTATTATTATTATTAAATATTCTAAATATTATTATGACAGACCATTGACTATTAGGTCATTAGGCAATAGACTCTCCAATCTTTCCTAACAATACTTTCCAAGTCATTTAGTGCAGAACACTCACGCGCATGAATAGAAGCCATGTCAATAAATTCTTTATGAAGTTTTTTTTATAAACAAATAGTAGTAGTAAATAGATAAAAAAAAAGTTAATTTTATAGTATTTTTCCCCAACTTTTGAATTACGTCTGAGTGTTTGAGGATTTACAATTATTTGTAAAACTACGCGAAAAACAAATGTAATAACTGATTTAATCAACCATACTACTGTTTTAAAAGTTCACTTTTTAAAATACGAACTTAAGAAATGTTCTTAATGTCATTTTAAAACTTAAATGTACATGTAAAGTTAGATTAAAGGTATACGCTGTGAGCATGTATCTCTAATCTTACCTATAATATAATAGATAAAATTGTTTAATTGTTTTCATCGTTTAAGTGCAGTTTCATTTCTTAAATATTTTTTAACTTAATTCAATACAGTTCAGCAATTTGCAAATATTTAACAATTCAAAACTCATCCTTATTTTAAGTAACACAAAATGGATATTTGCTTTGGCTACATTAATAACTTTAATTTCTAGTTTCAATAATGGTAGTAACACCAAATATACATAAAATTATTCAGAATTTAAAATTCAATAAAATTATATCTTGATTTAAAAATGCTATATAATATAAAAATGCTAAACTTTAAACACAGAATATATATTTTACTCAATTAAATTAATCAAACATCTTAATGTTCATACAAAGTTTATATAAGTTTTTTTCTGTTAACATCATAACAAAATTATTCTTTCAAAATTAGTGACCAAAAGCATGGTAAAAATATTTTAAACAATATGTAAAATAATAATAATAATAATAATATATCAATGAATTCTATATCTTTTCTGGATAGAAATAAGTATCCAATTTTCTGGCGATTTTAAAAATCGTTTTTGACAAAGATTTTATACGACCTCTATTAACTTAATCCTAACAAAAGCCTACGTTTGAATTATTACAACTTAAATCATTAATGGCATAAGTTGGCTTAATTGAGATTGACATTTTTTCCTTGAAACATTTCAATAAAGATTATTTAAAAATTCTCCTCTTAAATATAGTTTATCTTATACAATAACAAGTATTAATATATTTCAAAGTATTTTACCGAAGTTCATCAATCAAATTATATTGACTGCCTTGCCTTGATTACAAAAATTATTGCGATAAACTATTATAATTAGACATATCTTTGGATAGATTGTAGGTACTGTTATGAATAATTTTTGATAATAAGATAATAATTTTTTTTTATTATAATTTTTGAGTTATAAATGATTTTTTAATAAGATCCCATACGTCAGTAGATTTCAACATGTAACCGTCAGGTAGCTTTAGTTTGTCGCTCTATGGTCATCTTGTTCACATGAGAGCTAAACAGACAGGGACCTAAAGTTTAAAGTGGATTCCGAACCACTCACAAACATCCATGAAAGCATCAAATGCCAGAGCGCTAGCCACTTGACCATCGGGCAGTGCGAGGTAGCTTGGAGAATGTCAAAGAGGGTCTTGCCAAGTGTTCTTTATCTCGTTAATAGTACACACCGCAATTTTTATCCTAGCCTTCAGTTCTTCAACGTCAAAGACTGTGTTCCTTGATGAAGCTACCCCCCTACAAAAAAAAAAGGACAACAACAAAAGTAGTAATATCAAGATACCATGGTATTGGTCTATTTCTTCCAATATATCTGCCCACTATCTATGAACTCCAATGATCAGCTCCATCTTGCTGAAGAAATAATCCATGATTGAAAATTCTTTTAATTGAGGTGAGCTTAGCAATTCCAATAAGTTTAAGTAAATATTTTTTTTTTTGCTGTGTAGAAAAACAACCCAATAAACTCGTTATGCATGAGGCCACGCCAAATGTTTAACCTGGCGGCTTTTTCTCACAAACTGTGAAGAAACATGTGGATTCTCTGATGCCAAAATACGGATATTATATTTATTTACCTTACAGTATCAAAATAAATAAATAAATAAATAGTATAAATAATAAATAAAATCTGTTACTGTTTGGTTTTGGTTTTGTAACTCAACTGTGATTTTTTGCGTACTTTAGACTAATTAGACCTTAACCTACAGTTTAATGTGGATTCCTAACCACTAACAAACTGGATTCCACCTCCAGGATTCGAAGCTGAAGCTTGTGGCATCAATGACCAGAGTGCTAGCCAATTGGGCTGCTATCAGGCTGCCAAAATCCGTTAAGAGTAAACTATACAATAATGCTAAAATTAAATTATTACATTCAACGGTTATTTTGTAATAAATCTTTATAATCAGAGTAAGACTCTTTGTTCAACCGGTATTTCTATAAAAATATAAATGTTATAATTTGGTAATACAACAGAATCACAAACAGTTATTTTTAGAAAAATTAGAAGTATTTTTCTCTCGTAATATATATATTAAGATAGAAAAAAATAACTAATAAATAAAATAAAAAACTCAAAAGTTTATTAAAATATTGTAAGCTAAGGATTATGTTATTGTCAATATACAAAAAAAAAAAAACATCTAAATTAAGTCACCATTACCTCCCTTTTTTGCCTTATTACATTTTAAAAAGAAAGAAAATAGAGGCGAATATTATAGGTTGAATTTATTTAGTTTTTATATTAATCGTACAGGACATTGTATTTACTTTGAAAAATCATATGCATAAAAGTTTATTGAATGCATACACGGATTTTTAAATGATCGCATTTACTTGGATTCGTATCCATTGCGTCATAGGATATAAATCCACAACTATCTCTCCATTAGTTTCTCCGGAGCAGATACTGTAATCACCTATTCATCAAAAAAAGCCTTTCACTTAATCACAACACTCGATGAAAAGGCTGTGGAGATCTCCTTTAAACGGTTAAACAACTTCTCAAGAGACAGAAGCTATTAGTCTTTAGACACTGATAAATGTTTTTATGGCCCACGGATTAATGTAAAGGCCCGCGTTTTTATTTAGTCAAAATAGTGATTACAGTCTGCTCTATAACAGTGATTATGAGAAAACTAATGATTGCAACCACGCTCCCGAAAACCATTAGGCAGCATTGACCGAGTGCAGCTTGCCGACTGGTAAAAGATATAAATGATCTCATCGTGTGCCTTGGTGTATTAGAGTCCTCCTTTGTGGATAATGAGCCAAGCGTGCACCAATTTAATTAAACGAGTGTGTTCCTCCGCGTGAAGAACTTGTAAAGAAAATATTGAATTTTAAGTGTCTGTCGGACTTTGACTAATGCTCCATGAAATTGTTTTTGTTATGTTTAATGGTCGGCCACGTGTCTCTGATGATGGATAACTTCAGTGGTTTGTTTGAAGTTTTTGAATCTTCCTGCTTCAATAAAATATTACCAAAATGTTTTTTTTTTTTAAATATTGTTTTAGTGTGCAAATTATTAAACAAAAATTATGAGAATATGAATATTTTTAACTGTTTAAAAAAGATTGTTTTTGTGTGTTTAATGACTGGTCACGTGTGTGTTTTAAGGTGGATATTTTTTTGTAGTTGTTTAAAGATGAATCTTAACTGTTTCCAAGATATCTTTTTTAGAATGAAAATATTTTTTTAAATATTGTATAAATGTTTTTGTAAAATATTGCTTAAGTGTATAAATTATTAAACAAAATTTTTCATAGATTTTGTTTAATAATTTATACACTTAAGCAATATTAATATTAAGCAATAATTTTTAAATGTTTAAAAAAAAAAATAGTTTTTATATGTAATGACTGACCATATGTGTCGATGGATAACTTTTTTAGTTGTTTGAAGAGGAATTTTAACTGTTTCCAAGATATGTTTTTTGTAGTAAAATTTTTTTAAATATTGTTTTATTGTATAAATTATTAAACAAAAAACAATCACAATATGCAAATTGTTAACTATTTAAAAAAATTGTTTTTGTGCTGGTCACGTGTATCTAAAGATGGACAGCTTTTGTAATTATTTGAAGATGAATCTTTCCAAGATAAGTTTTTATTTGTTTAATGACTGGTCACGTGTGTCTGAAAATGGATAACTTTTGCAGTTGTTTGAGAATGAATCTTATCTGTTTCAAGATTTGTTTTTGTAGCAAAAGTTTTTTTAAATATTGTTTTATTGTATAAATTATTAAACAAAACTATGACGATATGAAAATTTTTAACTGTTTAAAAAATTGTTTTTGTGTGTTTAACGATTGGTCCCCAATGTCTAAAGTTGGATAACTTTTGCAGTTATTTGAAGATGAATCTTTATGTGTTTCTAAGATATGTTTTTGAAAAAACATCTTTAAGATATCTTAAAAACATTTTGAAAATCAAAATGTTTTTTTTTTTTTGCTTTTTTCAGTATAAATTATTAAACCAAAAAACAATGACAATATGCAAATTGTTAACTGTTTAAAAAAAATCGTTTTAGTGTATTTAATGACTGTTCACGTGTCTAAAGATGGATAACTTTTGTAAAAGGAATCTTTACTGTTTCCTAGATAAGTTTTTGAATCTAAGATACATCAAAATATTCTTACACTATAAATTATTAAACAAAACTATGACAATATGCAAATTTTAAAAAATGATTTTTTATGTGTAATGACTGACCACATGTGTCTGTGTTACTTTAACTTTAGTGGTAATTTCAAAATGAATCTGACTGTTTCCAAGATGTTTCTGAATCTAAGATACATCAAAATAATTTTTTTAAATCTCGTTTTATTGTATTAATGATTAAATAGGAAAACAATGACACTATGAAAGTTATTAACAACGTTTAAAAAATTTTTTTTTGTGTGTGTAATGACAAATCGAGATTAGCAAGCCACATGAGTTTATTCATTGGATATGTTTGACAAAGAAGCAATGATTAAAATATAATTTCGTCCCTTCAGATGCGCTTAATTTTTATTTATAATAAAAATAGAAAAAAGTAGCAGTAATAATAAATATTCAAAAAATTATTAATATTCCTAAAAAACTTTTGTGTCTATGTGTCATGATATTGATTCTTCTTGACTATTAGATAAATATTAACTAAGCCATTTCTTAATTTCCTGCAATTGTTTAAAGTTGTTTACGTAACCACAATACCAGAAGGGTATAAAAATATTTTTCAAAGTTTTTGTCTTTGTAAGTAATTATTAAATAAAACAAAAATTGTATTAGTATTATATTAATCAACTAAAAGTTATTATAAAATTATTATTATTATATATTATTATTAACTAAAAATTATGTGACCACATGTGTCTCATGATAAATTATATCGACAAGCAATATATTAACAAATTAGCTGCGAAATTTATATTTCAAGATACTATATTAAGTCATGAAATTTATAAAGTTAAAATATTATTCTAGATATTTTTAACAATGTTAAAAGATTTCATATCAATTTCCTACATTAAAATGTAACAGCTTTAATTGAAGCAACCAAAATAAGTAAAAAAACCCAATCTTTTATCAATAAGAAGCATATAATTATACTCATTACATATATGGTTTCAAAAAAAAAACACATATATAGTATAATCTTACAAAAGCGACTTTCAATGTTAATATTTTACTTATCTTAAAACATAACATTCTATATATGTCTAGGATAATATGTATTTAAATAGATTTTACATCGATTGCTTTATAACGGAAAGGTTTTCATAGTTTGTGTTTGAATTTCTTTAATTGTAATCTACACTGCTAATAGCGAAACATTTTCTTTTCACCTTTTGAATAAATATAATTAAACTTTTTATTATGAAAAAGATCATTAAAATAAAATTTCCAATTTCTACAAATTTAACAACAATTACTTGTGTTAAATTATTTCAGATTGAGCAAAACAATAAAAATCTGTTACAACCGTCATTAACATTAAAAATTTAAATTTAATTTTCTAATTGTATTTTCTAAGAAATCTAATTTCATCAAAAATTGCATAATGTATTCTTAGACACAAAAATACATATGAATTTTTAAATTTGTTATTATAAAGAAAAAAATTTGTAAACATTTTTTTTTTATTCATAGGATAATTGAAGATATATAATGCAAAATTAAATGTATCTTACGAATTCATTTATGAATTATGATTGAAAAAAATATATTAGCTTTATAAAACAAATTTAGGTTGCAAAATACATATTAACTGAACATTCAATATTAATCTGATGCACATTTAACGGTAAATAAAATTTTAATCCAATTTTTTAATTTATAATTTTATTACTTAACACTTAGTATTAAATCTTAGAAGTTAACAGTGAGTCTATATTGAATTACTGTTGAATATTAATTTCATAAACTCGTTGTTTTCTCCAATACATATGAAATATTTATCGAATTTCTTCACTTGTTAACTAAAGCAATTTCTAAATAAGTCCTAATTTATAAGCTAACTATTATTTTCAATAGATAATTACGTTTATTTTGTATTCATACGTTAAAAAAATCTGATTGATTATAAATTCATTAATTATGAATTTATTGATTGATTGAAATTATTAATTATGAATTTATACTGAATATGATAATATTTAAGTGAACATGAAAATAGTTCGACATAAGAAATTCGATATGAGACGCTGCAATTTTACTCACAAATACTTAGTTCAATATATTATTCATTAAATGTAAACACAGAATAAATTTCCTAATAACAAAGTAATGTTTGTTGTGAAATATCTATCGAATTTCACAACAAACTCACTCAGACTAGGCTTGAGTTAGAGACTTCTAATTCAATTTCTAAACAAGTCCTAATTTATAAGCTTAAATAATATTTTCAATAAATAATTATGTTTATTTGGTATTCATGCTCTAAAAATCTGATTGATTATGAATTCAATAATTATGAACTTATTGATTGATTGAAATTATTGTTTATGAATTGATTGAATATGAATTTATTACATGTGAACATTCAGATATTTTGATATTCAAATTTAGATATTAAATGTTGCAATTTTACTCTCAATGTTGCAATTTAATTATTTTATAAGTTCAATATATTATTCATTAAATGTAAACACATAATATATATTATATTTCAAATAACGGAGTTTGTATTCAATAATTATAATAAAATTTATTTAACTTTTCGAACATATATCAGATATTCTCTAGTTTTTAATTCTTCTCAAAACTTTAAAATCCCATGTAGGTTTTACAAAAAGATAAATAATGAAAATAATCCATGTTATTATGGAATAATAATCCATGTTATGAAACGAATAATAATCCATGTTATGAAACGAATAAGAATCTACGTTATTAAACGAGTATGATTAAAATTGTAAAGTTCAAATAATCCATGTATAAATAAATTAAGAAATAAAATTTAATTTTTGAACATAAAAAGAAATTAAAAATTCTACAATTGTATTTGAAAAGGAATTGCTCTGCTAAATAGATTTATAAAAAATATTAAATTATATTTTATTAAAAAGTTAATTAATAATACTAATTATTTCATTAAAAATTTATAATATTTAAAATTTCTTAAACTTGGAATTTGTTAAGTTTATCAAATGAAAAACAAATAATTGTTTAAATATTTTACAATCGTATTTATATTGAATGTTTACAAAATTGCAAATTAATTTTTATATCAAAATATTATTTGCACTGTTTTACTGTTAGAATAATTAATGCATTTAATTTGTTTACAAACTATTTTGAATTTTTTTAAAAACATCTATATTGCAAAAATATTTTTAGCCATCAAAATAATATTGAATTTTAGAAAATATGGAAAATCTAAAAGTTTTCAGTTAAAAAGTTTTTCAGTTTAAAAGTTTTGAAATAGTTTTACTTTTGAAAAAAATTTGAACTGAAGATTAGGAAACGGAAGATGATTGCAACTGAACATTCAAAAAGAATTAATTCTTTTGTTCGGTTTTTTACTGTAAAAATATTAAAAATAATAATTATTCTAAAGAATTAATATTTTTTTTTTATAGAACACACAATTTTAATCACTATATTTAAATCAGTTTTAACCCATAGTACTAGCTAGAATTAAAAATAAATGCACCCTTTCAAAATATTATTCACATTCCATCAAGCACCATATTTCATGGGCGAAAATTCTATAGTAAAGTAAGTTATTTATGTTTGCTTATCAAAGTAATAAACTTCTGGCTTTAAATTTAAGCTTTACCAAATAGGTAAAAACATTTAACTGAATTTTTTTAAACGATAAAAAACTGTTGATAAATAAATTAATGCAATAACGCAAATTTTGAACTAACTCTATATAGCTAAATTTTTAAAGAAATCCAAATGATTCATCAGCGTCAAAATATTACACCAGCCTAAATTTCAAATATATTCCTAGATTTCAATGTCAAAAAATCCCAATTTATATTTTATACTGAGATATTAATTTATGAATGAACAACTGATAAATAAACACTGCATTAAATTTTAAGTTATTCAACATTCAGTTAAATTTTATTAGATTAAATAGATCACCACAAAACACTTCGACTTTTTAGGGATTATTATGTTTACTTTTCAAATCATTCAACAATTAACTATATCAAATTAGCTTTCAATTTTGGTCAAAATAAAACATTATTTTAAAAAAGGAAAATTAAATGTATTATGATATTCAAAATAATAAACTGACGTAAATTTTCATATTTACTTCAGTATGCCACAATAAATTTGTTTTATAGTTTCAATAAACAAAACAAAGCAAGTACTTACCAGGTCTTGGTGTATTCCGTTTTACTTGCATCCATTTATAAGGCGTTTGTGTAGTCGGTGGTGGTGGTTGTTGTTGCGATAGTGGTGGTACCACTGCTGTTCTGTGGTACGGAGTTAGGCCGTTTACTACCTGTTGGCAATCGGCAGTTGAAACGGGCAGCTGAGGTTCATAGACATCACCGCTATGGAATGATGAACCGTACATATTACCAGGCGTTCGATTCATGCTGGCGGTGTGATGATGCTGATGGGCCATGTTTTGAAGGATGGATTATGATATCCTGCCGCCATGTAATCTGTATTGCTTGGCAGACTGTACTCGAAAGAAGGTTGGGGAAAGTAGGTCTGTGTTGGAATGTAAGCCTGCTGTTGGCAATGAGAAGTACCGTTGCTGTGTGCGTACACTGATGAAGGTTGATTAGCGTCCAGATTAGTGTAGCTCCGTCCGTTGGACTCGTTTATAATTTGTGGAGGCAACTGGCTGACCGGGGTTCCGCCGGCTCGGGTAGCCGTAGTGGTGGTGTTGATCTCCGCTGCCGTACAACAGTTTGGTATCCCCACCGCCGAAGTAGTGCTTGGTGTCAGCTCCGTACGTATAATCCAGCACGGGAGGTTGCTGCGGACAAGCTGCATAGGCAGGATTCGTGCCGTTCATCATCATCTTTCAAAAGTCCCTTTTTTTTCTTCTTCAACACAATTACGAATCCTTCAAAATAAAAAATTGTTTTATTATTATCACTCTCTTTTTTTTTTTTATTATTATCTTCTTTTTCTTTTTCCCTCTCTCCGAGTTAAGAATAAAAGCCCCGCCAGTAAATTAGCTGTCTGCCGTGGTACAGATAAATCGGAAAATAAATGGATGAGAATTCATGCCTGCCTCGGCTTGCAGTTGACAGAAAAATATAGGAGTTCTGCTGACGGGTTGTGAGTGAGTGTGTGTGTGTAGCCCGGACGGGTAGTGGGAGGGGTATGGCAAACGGTCACGTGGCCGCCGGTTGGACCAATGGAGAACGACCCGCGTGATAGATGGAGTGACAAGTTACTCTTTTTTCTTCTTCTTTCTTTCTGCGAGTTGAGCTGGCTCTTGCTTCTCGGAACCGCCGAAGTCCGTCCACTTTTTGCGCGAAACTCGTACGCGTTCCTTCGCTGGGTCCAAAGAAGAACCTTCTTTCTCTGGTAATAGCATGTACTGACTGACCACTTGGACCTGCGCGCTACTCTGTTGTCATGACAACGACTGGGTTGTGGGGGAGGTGGAAACGGGAGAGTGTTCGAATGGGTAAAGGGAGGGGAAGGTATTTTCGAGTCAACAACTGCTTTGGCCGGACAAGCGGCGGAGTTTTCTTCTTCTTAACGCCTTGTTCTTTTACGGTTAAGGATTTCGCAGTTTTTGCAAAAAAAAAAAAAAAAAAAAAAAAAAATTGTATGTGTCATTTAAAAGTTCTTTCTTTTCTAATTTTATCCCTTTTTTCGGAAATAGGGAAAATATCTTAAGAAAAGGACAGGAGAGAAAACGACTGCCGATTTTTGCAGGTAAAATTTCTTCATTAGTATCTTTCTAAGGAGTGTAGTAATTGTATCTGAGAGAACTTAACTTAACTTGAGAACTTAACTTAAGAGAATTTTTTTACATTTTATAAATGAAACTTTAATATACTTTAAAGATTTTTTGAAGACAAACATTTGAAAACTGTGAGAAATGTAACAGAAAGTCTTTAAGAATAAACAATATTTTCCTAGGAAGTATTTTTTTTTAAATAGGAAATGTGGTATGCAAATCTATGAAACTAATTTAACAACAACATTGAAATGCTCAACTCAAGTTTTACAACCTAAAGGTTAACTTTAATTTTATCAATCTTCTTATTATAGACTTAAATGTAGACCAAATTTATTTCTAAATAGATTTATAGAAGTTTAAAATCTAATGAATATGCAAGATCAACAATCAAAAATATGTGTCATAGCCTCTTTTTTTTTTTTTTTTTTTTTTTTTTTTGTTATTGACAAAATTACCATTTAAGCCTACGGAAGCTTTAGAAAAATATTTAAAAATCAAAGCTCCATAAAATAATTTTATCAAGAATATATTCTTTTATAATAGATCACAATTGCAACCTTTAATTTTTTTTACATATATCAAATTTTATTTAATTTATTTAAAACTGTCCATATTTCAGAAGATAAAACCGAGGAAATAATCCATTGAAAAAAAATATGTATTGCAAAAGGTGAAGTCACAGATTTTGCGAAAATAAACAATGCATATTTTTAAATATTAAACTTTTTAATAATCATAACTAGGAATTTCTATTTACGTATATTAAAAGTTAGATATTTAAAACTGTCTATATTTCAGAAGACGTTACTCAGTAAATAATCTATCGATTATTTAAAATACGTATTACAAATTAGAAGTCACAAATTTTGCGAAGATAAACAATGCAATTTTTAAAACTTTTTAACAATTGCAAACAGGAATTTCTCCTTACATACATTAAAAAATTTAGGCAGTCATTAGATTAAAAACTGTCCATATTTCAGAAGACATGCCGAGAATTATCCATCGATTATTTAAAATGTGTATCATAAAGGAGAAGTCACAGATTTCGCGGAGATAAACAATGCACATTTTCAAAAGTTTAAACTTTTCAACTGTTGTAACACGGAATTTCTCTTTAAATATATTAAAATTTAGATATTTTAAACTGTGAATATTTCAGAAGACATAGAAAATAATTCATCGATTATTTAAAATATGTATTACAAAGGAAAAATCACAGATTTTATGAAAATAAACAAGGCGCATTTTTAAATTTTAAGCTTTTCAATAACTTTAAACAAAAATTTATAGATAAGTGATAAAATCCTTTTACAAATGTTTATCAATTTACTATTATAAATTACAGTAGTAATTTTTTTTTATTTTAAAAACTTATTAATATACAACTTCAGATTATATATTTAGCAATGTCCAAATTTATAGATACCCAAACTTATTGAACTATTTGAGAATAAACTTAATGATATATTAATACATTTAATGTCAAAAATAAATTAAGTAAAGAGAAGTCAAAGAATTTCTTACATTACAGGTGCTGTCCATATATCTAAATTTTAAGCCTTTTTGACCTCAGAAAAATGTCCAAGGAAAGTTTTTTTCTTTAATACGAATCACAGAAATAATTCCAAAGTTCTTGATACTAATAAGAAACTTTATGTATTTAATAAATAATATGCAAAACATATTTCATATTTACTGAGATATCTGCTCAATAAACAATCAGAAAATGAAGTCATAAATTTTTCGCTTTTCTAAATTTCTAGTCTTTCGACAAGTTTAGAAAAAAAAAAAAGATATTCAGGTAAAAGTTTATTTTCTTACTATACTTTTCCCGACTGTTTTTATTCAAAATAATAATAAAAAAAAAAAAAAAAAAAAAAAAAAAAGGTAACCAAACACGCAACTGTACTCTCACGCGATTTTTTTCCTTCCCTGTATGAAAATAAGAAGGTTGGTTTGGAAGGAAGGTTGCAAGTCATTTTAAAATTGTCGTTGTTTTTGAGGCGGGGTTGATGTTACTGCCGCTGCTTTTCAAAGTCTGCCTGAACGTGCAGAAACGCATTTACCTCCACGAAAAGTGTTCGTGTTGTTTATTCTCAGAAAACAATCAGCAGAAAAAAAAAACGCGTTACACTTCAATATGTGCTGTCGGTAGCGAAAACTGTCACCCTACGCTTTTGTCACGAAAACAATAATGTGCCTTTATGGGACTCAATGGTCCAGAGTCAAAATTCAATAGCAACTGTTGTTAGGACAGATATTTCCTTGAACAGTGGCAATAGTTGCATTGTTTACATAAACGCATGCATGGCTTACATAAGTGCACCAATGTTATATAATGTAAGTACTTTGTTTGGAATATGAGGGTTTAAAAGGGTTCATGGGATATTTCAGCAGAAATTCAATAATCCGCACTAATATTATACAATGTAAGTACTTTGCATCTGATAAATTCAATAATACGCACCAATGTTATACAATGTAAGAATTTTGTATGGGATATTTCAACAGAAATTCAATAATCCGCATCTATGTTATACAATATTACTTTGTTTGGAATATTTCAACAGAAATTCAGTAATCCGCAATAAAGATAGAAGGAAAACCTCTCCTTAAGCATTTTGCAAAAACCCTCGAAGTAGACAGAGTCTGCAATATATGTAAAAATATTCATTAGGCCAATTCAATAATTCCAATTGGCCAGCCACAGGTTTCAGGTTCGAATCTTAGCAGTGGCATGGATATTTGTGAGGGGTTGGGAATCCATGTTAAACTATAGTTCCTAGTCTAATAAGTCCAAAGTGTGCAAAAATGACCGTAGAGTGATGAACTAAATTAAACTAAACTTTCGACATTTTTCTTAAGTTGCAAAAAGCCTTAAAATTTAGATGCGCAGACAACAACTATAATATATTTAATAATTATTCTATCTATAATTTAGATTTTTATTAAATTAGGAAATAAAAATCCACCTCAGAATAATTATAATATTTAATAAATATAATTTAACACAAATTTTGAGACAGAGATTTGTATTATTTCTTCATGCAAAAATTATTGTATATAAAATACTTCAACTCTTTATATGTATATGTACATTTATCCAACCAAGTTGAAATATATGAAATGATATGATACGAAGTACAAAAATATAACTGTAATAAATATGCAATATAATAAATCTACAATAAAATAACAGAGGAATACAATTTCCTTTTATTACAAAATGAATCTATGAAATATTTCATTAAACAGTGCAAATTTTTATTAAATTGCAAAAAATTAATTCCAATTTAATTATAGTAGAATATTTTACTATAAATAAAATAATTTTAATTATAATAAAATATTGTACTATAATTAAAATTTATTGCTTTATAAATTTTAATTATAGTGCAATATTTTTTTTTTTAAATTTCACCATTAAATTGCACACAATATTTATACACAATCTGGCAATATTCGATGGGCTATATAACAGTTTTGTGCAAAAATATTATGAGAAACTAAATAAAAATATAATTTATCATATATTATTCACTTAGTTTAAGTATGAACAAACTTTTTTTATTAATACTTTATCATAGAAATTATAAATAACAATATCTTACTTATTTATTTAAACTTTATTTAAAAATAAATGCACTTTATTGCATATTTTATAAAATCCAATTAAAAAAAAAAAATCCAAGAACTTATTTCCATATTTAAAATAGTGCCAATGTCAACATACCTTTGCAGAATGTTGGTACTTCGGACGTCTGATAGAGTTGAACTGTATCGCACATGAACTCTATTGCTACTGGACTCGAAATGTTTCCAGGTTTACCCCAGGGGTTCTTTCCACCCCCTAGAAAAAGGATCGATGGTTGGTGCGTGCAACGTGAGAGTCCTCCCCTGTCCCCCCCCTCTTTCCCCTAAATCGTTTGCTGTTGATGAATATTAAGCAAAGTGGAAGTGGAGAGGGAGAGGGAAGTGCTTTTAACAAGGATCAGGAAGGATTATGGAAAATGTTTTCCCTCTTGTTGTTAAATTGAGGCTCACAGATCCTGTGGTGCTCCCCCCAGTGAAGATATTGGATTGAGTGAGTTTTATAGCCGATTTAACTTATCAAATTAACTTAAATCTCGTGTAAGATTTAACTTAATTGATTAATGATTGGAGACTCTCTCTATTTACCATCATTTTAAATGCATCAGCGTTTGTTTTGTTGTTATCTATTTGACTTATTTTTATAAATATTTTCTTTTTTCTTTTGTATCATTTTCGACCTTGTTAAATTAAGATTCATAAATAATGATAATTTACAGAATTAAAACATATCGAATGAGTGAGCCAGTAAGCAAATTTGATATTTATCTAATTGATTTAAATATTCTTGAGAGTTTTCTGAAATCCGTATTAAATTCGATTTCCAATTAAACATTTGCCATAATTTCAAATTTACCAATATTTAATTTTAGTGTTAAGCACATATAAAATTTTTTTGCTATAGCTTATTGTATAATGCTATGGCATATCTATCCTATCCTATCCTTACTTGTTAAATTAAGATTCATAAAATAACAATATTTGTAGAGTGAGATATTGTATATCACTCAGTGAGATATTGTGTATATATATATATATATATATATATCTACAAATATATCTACAAATGTGCAGGGCTTCAATTTACATCTAAATTTCTGCAAAGTTGGCAGAGATACTTTTAATACAAATCCTAATCCTAGATCAATCGGTAAAAATATAAAAATATCAGGAAGGATTATGGAAAATGTTTTCCCTCTTGTTGTTAAATTGAGGTTCACAGAGCGCTCCCCTCAGTGAAGATATTGGATTGAGTGAGTTTTATAGGCGATTTAACTTATCAAATTAACTTGAATCTTGTGTAAGATTTAACTTAATTGATTAATGATTTGAGACTCTCTCTATTTACCATAATTTTAAATGCGTCAACGTTTATTTATTTATTTATTATTATTATTTTGTTATCTATTTGAATTATCTGCTTTATAAATATTTTCTGTTTCATTTTTTTGTCGTAAAAAGATTTTTTTCTTTTTGGTAAATTAAGATTGATAAAATGATATTATTCAATTCCTACTATTAGCTCCCACTCTCCCTATATATATCTTGTTCAAATTTTCAATCGTTCATAAAATACTTTTTATTCATCCACTCAAGTTCAAGCACATTTTTTTTTTTTTTTTGAACTTGTAGTGGATGACACTGGATGTTAATACAGTTTTTTCAAATATTAATTCAATAATTAAATTTAATTAATTAATTTTTTTTTTTTTTTTAGATTTAAGCTGCACATATCTACCAACTTAAAAAAAATGAATGATAATTATTTATAAAGGACTTTCTGCAATAGAGTGAAAAAAAGTAGGAATTGACTGTAAAATTTTTTTTTTTTATTTTACTTGTTTATAGAGTCAAAACATCGAATGAGAGAGCCAATAAGCACTTTAATATTTATTTAATTGATTTTAAATATTCTTGAGAGTTTTCTAAAAATCCGTATTAAATTCCATTTCCAATTAAACATTTGCCATAACTTCAAATTTACTAATATTTAATTTTAGTGTTAAGCACATATAAAATTTTTTTGCTGTAGCTTATTGAATAATGCTGAGAAGTTGTATATCACTCAGTGAGATATTGTTTGTATCTATCTATCTATCTATCTATATCTATCTATCTACCTATATATCTATCTATCTATATCTATCTATTCCTACTTGTTAAATTAAGATTCATAAAATAACAATATTTGTAGAGTGAGAAGTTGTATATCACTCAGTGAGATATTGTATGTGCGTGTATATATATATTACAGTGTGAGTGTATATATATCTGCAAATGTGCACGGTTTCAAATTTACATCCACGGTTTCAATTTCACATCAAAGTTGGCAAAGATACTTCTAATACAAATCCTAAATCAATCGTTTTCCCTCTTGTTGTTAAATTAAGGTTCACAGGCGCTCCCCTCAGTAAAGATTTTGGATTGAATGAGTTTTATAGGCGATTTAACTTATCAAATTAACTTAAATCTTGTGTGAGATTTAACTTAATTGATTAAAGACTCTCTATTTACCATAATTTTAAATGCATCAACGTTTATTTATTTTTGTTATCGATTTATTTGAATTTTCTGTTTTATAAATATTTTCTGTTTCGTTTTTTTGTCATGCAAATATTTTTTTTTTTTTCTCCTTGTTAAATTAAGATTCATAAAATCAGAATATTTGTAGAATTAACACATCGAATAAATGAGCCAGTATTCAATTTAATATTTATGTAATAAATGTTCAATTAAATATTCTGGAGAGTTTCCTAAATCTATAATTTACCATAATTGCAAATTTACCAATATGTAATTTTAGTGTTATGCATTTGAAATATCAATTCTTTTGCTATAGCTTATTGAATAATGTTATGGGTTATATATATATATATATATATATATATTATATATATATATATATATATATATATATATATATATATATATATAAATATATATATCCTCGTTAAATTAAGATTCATAAAATAACACTATTTGTAGAGTTCAAATATATTGAATGAGTGAGCTAGTATGCAATTTAATATTTATCTAATTGATTTAAATATTCTTCAGGTTTTCTAAATCCTTTATTTGCCATAATTTTAAGTTTATCTAATATTTAATTTTAGAGTTATACACACATAATTTTTGATATAGTTTACTGTAAAATGCTATGGTATATATATATATTCCTCCTTGTTAAATTAAGATTCATAAACAATATTATTTGTAGAGTTAAAGCACATCGAATGTATGGCAGATTTAGTTAGGAATTTAGTATTTATCTAACTGATTAAAATATTTCGAGAGTTTTCTCGTATTAATATTTAGAGAGGTTTTTCTAAATATTTTAATCATAAATGCTAAATTGCCTATATATATATATATATATATATATATATATATATATATATAAATAATGTACGGCTTCAATTTACATCCAAATTTCACCAAAGTTGGCAGAGATACTTTTAATGCAAATTCTAGATCAATTGAAAAAAAAAATCTAGTTCAAAATTGTACCACTTAAAAAATTACCCAGTTAGGTTTTAAGCCAATTTGGCGACTTTTAGTGGTTAGCCAATTTTTCATGTTGATTTGCTGCCATACTAATCATTGAAACACCGACGTAAAATAAATGAGCAAAACAGAGTAATAAATAAATTAGTTTACATGTAGTTAACATATTTATTTATATATTTTATATATTATATCACTTCTTTATATATATCATAATTATAACCAATGAATTGCATTCACTTAAAATTTTGTTTAAAAAAATAAGAAAGATTTGCATTGTGATTTTACTAATAAAAATATCCCGGCTAAATCACAGTGTAGGTGACAAAATTTTTAAGTCATGTTTTCACAGTTGTTTTTGGTTGACAGTGGATGAGTAAGGAAACAAGCAGTCAGGCATCTATTTTCTACTATGTCAATAAGGTTTCTAACTTTTATAATCATAGGGGGTGAGATATATAGAAAGTTGGAGTTAGAAATTATTTATAGGGTAGAACGTTACGTTGAACTTAACACTGGTTTTTATTGTTAAATTTGCAAATTCCGCCTAAGAAAAGAAAGCTATTCGTTCAGATGCTAGAGTTGAAGAAAGCGTAGATGCTAACTTGAACAAACGTGAATCTAAATTAAGAAATTAATAATTTTTTTCTTCTGAAGCAGTGCAACACTGAATTAAACTTGCTCGTATATATATAACACCACACATGTACACAAAAACAGAAGAAGAACAAACAAAGAGTTAATTAGAAACATTACATTTTGTACGCCAAAAGCAACTACCGCCATTCACTACGGGCAAATTGTATAGTAAAACCATTAATCGCAGTACAAAAACTTAGATGTACCTCATATTCAGACTTCTATAAAAAATGTTCAAGATCCGAAGCGCTCGTAAGGTACAGCAACGGAACTGAAATTCATATAATGAACATAAAAAAATCCAAAGGTTGCACGACAAAAATTACAACGAGTTCAACGAGAAAAAATATTTCTTTTTGTGCAAAATATACTATGACAGGGTGCGAATAGATGTTCAGAAAATCCATAAACCATCATATAATGAACATCATCCAAAGGTTGCATGACAAAAATTGCATTGGCAGTTCAACGAGAAAAAAAAATTATTTTGTACAAAATATACTATGATAGGGTATGAATAGATGTTCAGAAATTAGAAACCATAAGAAAATTAATCATAATATGCCGACTTTGTCTAAGAATACATGAATATATACCCTACAAATATTGTAAACCAAGTTATTTCTGCTTGCTATATATATATATACGATGGAATTGATAATTGATAAAAGATATTGCCATTTAGCATTCAACTGTTTTATTTAAATATCCTTAAGTATTTTCTCAACTTCTATTTGACGTATTTGTGAATGTATCAATGATTCAATTTGAATGTTATGCATTTGTAACATCAATACTCTTTCTATGGTTTGTTGCATATTGTTATGGCATAAGAATATTTTTTTCCTTCTTGTTCAGAATTGCAAAGACACGATATATTTAGAGGTTAGATAATATTGCTATTTGATATTCAATTACTTGATTTACAATATTTTCTTGATTGTTTTCGACGACGACGATTTGTGTTGGTGCGAAGCAGCCGCTAGCTTCTATCTTGAGTTGGAGTCCTTTGAAGTTATGAGATAACACATTGAAAAAGAAAGCAGGTAAAGACTAATAGGTGACTTGCCCAGATATACATATATATATTTGATTGTTTTCTCAACCCTTTATTTGCTTTGTACTATATTAAAATACCAATTTTATGGGTAAAAAATTCCTCCTCTTTTGTTAAATTACGATTCACAATGCGCTAATGTTTATAAAGTTAAAAAATATTAGATAAATGAGCCAGCATTTAGCCATTTAGCAAGTAGCCAATTATTTTAAAGAGCTATGAAAGTTTCTTAATTTCTTATATTCACAAAGCCACGATATTTGCAGATATTTGCAGAGTTAAAAGTTTGAAATGAATGGGCCAACTATTTAGTTATGTTAGGTTTTTCAATGTTATATTCAATGACCAATGGTTGGTTAGTGATTAATTGGCACCAATGATTAATTTCAATGTTAGATTCAATGACACCAATGGTTAGTTAGTGATTAATTAGCACCAATGATTAATTTTGGTGTTATTCTGTTTTACGGCTAATTGTTATGTATCTATTATATATTCAAAGCTAAAATATTTTTTCTCTTTTTGTTGAAGTTTGAAAAAATATGATTCTCCTAGATGTAGAAAATACTGAATTGGGTGAATTTATAAATGGTTTAACTTATTATTTATTTTAATAAAGCATCAATATTTAATTTTTATTTAGTCTTTAATTCGATATACATATAACTATTAATTGCTACAATTTTTTTTTTTTTTTGCTATTTATCGTTAAATTACGATTTACCACAATTTTTAAAAGATAAAGTATATTGAATGAATGAGCCAGTAAGCAATTCAGAATTCAGTTAATTAATTTAAATATCTGCATGAGTTTGCTTTCTATTCACAAAGCCATGATATTTGTAGAATCAAAACATTTTGAACGAATGAGCCAGTAAGCAATTCAACGTTCAGTTAATTAATTTAAAAATCTATGAGAGTTGGTTTTATAGTTTCAAAGCCACGATATTTGTAGAATTAAAACATTTTGAATGAATGAGCCAATAAGCAATTTAGCATTCAGCGAATTAATTCAAATATCTGCGTGAGTTTGCTTTATATTGGCAAAGCCACAATATTTGTAGAGTTAAAACATTATGAACGAAGGAGCCAATAAGAAATTTAGCATTACAATCTATGAGAGTTTATCTTATATTCGCAAAGCCACAGGATTTGTAGAATTAAAACATTGTGAATGAATGAGCCAATAAGCAATTTAGCTTTCAACTAATTAATTTAAATATCTCTGAGAGTTTGCTTTATATTCGCAAAGCCACAATATTTGTAGAATTAAAACATTGTGAATGAATTAGCCAATAAGCATGAATGATGAATGAGGCAATAAGCAATTTAGCATTCAGCTAACTATTTCAAATATCGGAGTGAGTCTGCTTTATAGTCGCAAAGTCACAATATTTGTAGAATTAAAACAATTTAAAAGTATGAGCCAATGAGCAATTTAATATTCAGCTTTTTAATTTAAATATCTATGAGAGTTTGCTTTATATTCGTAAATCCATGATATTTGTAAAATTAAAACATTCTGAAAGAATGAATAAGCAATTTAGCATTCAGCGATTTAATTTAAATATCTGTGAAAATTTACTTTATACTCGCAAAGCTATGATATTTGTAAAAATAAAATATTTTGAATAAATGAATTAGCAAGCAAATTAGTATTCAACTTATTAGTTTAAATATCTGTGAGAATTTACTTTATATTCACAAAGCCACGATGTTTTTGAATTAAAACATTTTGAAGGAATGGTCCAACAGGCAATTAGCATTCGGATTATTGTTATAAATATCCTTGAGACTTTTTCAATTTTTTTTATTTTATTTTTCCAGCCGTTCTTTGCTAACAAAACTATAATATTTGTGATGTTGAATGAATGGCTCAAGTTCTGAAGCGATTTAATATAGAATTCATTGATTTAGAGATTTACTATTTTTATTAAATGTTTGGAATATATTTTTTTGTTAATATTTAGACGAAATGCTTTTTTTTTTTCTTCCTATTTTTTAAATCAAGGATTAAACAACGATGTACAGATTCAGAAATTTATTTTCATTTTAAGAAATCATTATGAAAGATCTTTATAAGCGATTTACCATTCTGTCAAACGATTAAAAAAAGTGCATTATTAAAGTGCTAAAAATTTATTCCACAATTTTGAATGTTTCAATAATAATTTTAAAATGATTCATAACTAATTAAGTATAGATAATTTAATTTCATATGTAATAAATATTTAAAAAAATTTCAGTAATCAATTTTTCAATTTTAAATATATATTCCTTTGACTTAATTTAACTTTTTTCACAAATAAATAAATATAATATATATATAATAATTTATTTATAATATATAATAATATATAATAAATAAATAATTGATCCAGAATTCCATTTATTATCAATTAATATTGGCATTTTCGGCATTAATATTTGTACAAGCACTACCATCAAAGAAAGATTGATATTCGTTATCATTGAAAGTCATACGAGTATTAAAACATTTATTTTATATGATGCAATGGTCTAAGATAAAATCTGAAAATATCAAATATAAATAATTGAAATAGAACTAACTACAAAAATATATATATGCATTTACTATAAAGTTAAAGATAAAGACGAAATAACTCTAAAAATTATGTAAAATGCTGTACTTGAAATAATATATTATTTAGAAGTTATTCTTTCTCAAATGTTAAATTAACCCCTTGGTATAAAAATTTTAAACTGAGAATATTAAAAGCCATCTAATTAATTAAATTATGATCAATGGTTGTTTTACAGTCATAAAATAAGGATCATTTAATAATAAAATGGCCACAATGATTATTTTAATAACTAATATTTGAATAAAAAAAATGATTTTAAGCATCATTTAATTGTATTATCACTAAACAAAATTAAATGCTTGTAAATAATTGATTTTATTTTCATTTTTAAATTACCCCAGTTTGTCATACAGAATTTTTAATGCAAATGTTTAAAATAAATTCAGGAACATGTATGTTTTTCACATGTATGATATACACGTATGTTTTACTACAAAATTACTTATACTCTGCAAAATAATTTTTCAACATTGTCATATGATAAGAATTTCAGTAAAAATATTTCTCTTAATTTTTTTGTACCACAAGTTACAAATGGGGAGGGACTGTATATATTGAAATTTATATTTATTTTCATTTGATTGATTATCCTTACTTAATTAATGATTAATGTTTTGAGAGCAGTAAATATTGTACAAGTAAACAATGAGTTTCTATTTGAGGTCATATCTAACAATTCCATGGTTATATCGTAGCAAAATTGGGATTAACATTTTGAATAGAAATCTAGTTGTCTCTTTTACTTATTTTAAAAGTGTATTTTCAAGTAAATTTTATATATTTGCTATTTTTATTCATCAAATTAATGATTCAAATATTTTAGTGAATGCATATTAAATTAAAAATGATATTATATAGTTCAATTCTATTTGCTTGTTGAGACCCTCAATACTTTATATGGATATGAAATCCATTTATAGCGCTTTCAGTATTATATTGCTGAATATATTACTTCTAATTATTTTTTATCTTCATTAATTTTATTAATAATGTTATTTACATTTAATTCTAATACATGTTTTTAATTATAATTTAGTGAACTTATTTATCTAATTGCTTGAGGAGGATGAGTTTACTACAATAGCAATACACATTTGCTGTTTCGCTAATTTCCCGCAATAGCAATACAAATTTGCTACAATAGCAATATGCATTTGCTATTTTGCTAATGTGCTACAATGGCAATAAACATTTGCTATTTTCTTGACTTGCTAAAAAAATAGCAATACGCATTTGCTATTTTAATTTGCCACAATAGCAATACGCATTTGCTGTTTTGCTAATGAGCGACAGTAGCAATACACATTTGGTATTTTGCTACAATAGCAATATGCATTTGCTATTTTGCTACAATAGCAATATGCATTTGCTATTTTTCTACAATAGCCATACACATTTGCTATTTTGCTAATTCGCCACAATAGCAATAGCAGTACACAATTTTTAGGAATCAATGCTATCAATTGCTTTTTGAGATCTAATGCCAGTCAACTAATGGCATATAGTTCAAAATTTATCTATAGTTTATAAATAAAGAATAGATATTTATTATCTAGTATTTTTCTTAACTTAACTGTGACTTTATCATTTCCTAGATTACTTTACAAAATATAACTTTATCTACAGTGTTGAGAGATCAATATATCTATCTCACATGTCAAAAATACGACTTCTTAAAAGATAAACAGAGGTTTAAACGATGGTTGCAAAAACATGGAAAACCCACTCATGCAAAAGAAAAGGACTCTTGCACAATCTTTCCGCATTTTCATTGGTGGTTAGTGACCGCTGCCACAGAATTAAATAAAAAAGATGGTAAAAGAAACATGCATGTGATTGGTGGAGCAGCAATCGCATTCTTCGCGTCTCAACCGGAAACGTCAGATTCAGATGTCAGTGAGCTTTTTTTCAGAGAAGTCAGAGGAGGGATATGTTTCGGGGTCAACAAGTGATACGTCCCAGCTGTGAATATCTTGCTAGGTTTCATTACCCGTCTTGTCAAAATTCATCTCTCCCCCCTCCTCTTTCATTCCCCAGTCAAAACTATTACTATTGTTTTATTTTTTTATTTAACAGAAGATATTGAGTTTTGAAATAAGAGACATTTCAATTAGGCGTGGTTTTGGGTCAACTTTCTATATAGCGTAGTAAATAGCAGGAAATACTTAATAGCTTAAAAGATATATAAAATCAAAAATAATTTATTTTATTTATTAAATGCCTAAAACTGATGATAATACATTTAATGAAATAGAATTAAAAAGAATCTTTTTTCATTTATTAAGTGCCTGAAACTGATAATAATATGCCTGAAATGTCTAATATCTGAAACTGGCAATATTTCATTTAATAATACATTAAATGAAATAAAAAGTGAAAAATAATTTTTTTTTTTTTATTTATTACATGCCTAAATCTGATAATAATACAGATTAAGGCAAATTTTCATGGAAAAAAATTAAAAAGAATTTATTTTATTTATTAAATGCCTAAAACTGATAATAATACATTAAATGGAATAATATTAAATATAATCTATTTTATTTATTAAATGCCAAAAACTGATAGTAGTACATTAAATGAAATAAAAATTAAAAAGAATTTAATTTATTTATTAAATACCTAAAACTGATAATAAAACATTAAATGAAATAAAATTAAAAATAATTTATTTTATTTATTAAATGCTTAAAACTGATAATAAAACATTAAATGAAATAAAACTTAAAAAAAAATTAATTCATTTATTAAACGCCTAAAACAGATAATAATACATTAATTGAAATAAAATTAAAAAATATTTTTTTTATTTATTAAACGCCTAAAACTGATAATAATACATTAAATCAATTAAATTTAAAAATAATTTATTTTATTTATTAAATGCCTAAATCTGATAATAAAACATTAAATTAAATTTAAAAGAATTTATTTTATTTATTAAATGCCTGAAACTGATAATAATACGTTAAATAAACTTAAATTAAATAAAAAAGAATTTAATTTATTAAATGCCTAAATCTGATAATAATACATTAAATGAAATAAAAATTAAAAAATTATTTTGTTTATTAAAGATCTGAAACTGATAATAATACTTTAAACAAAATATTAAAATGAATTAAAAAGAAAAAAATTAAATTAAAAAAGAAAAATTAAAAAGAATTTATTTTATTTATTAAATGCCTAAAACTGATAATAATGCATTAAATGAAATAAAATGAAATTAAAAAAATTTATTTTATTTATTAAAGGCCTGAAACTAATAATAATACATTAAACGAAATATTAAAAAGAATTAAAAAGGAAAAAGAAAAAATTAAATTAAAAAAAAAAATTAATTTTATTTATTAAATGTCTAAATCTGATAATAATACATAAAACGAAAAAAATTAAAAATAATTTATTTTATTTATTAAATGCTTAAATCTGATTATAGTACTTTAAATGAAATAAAAAATAAAAATAATTTATTTTATTTATTAAATGCCTAAAACTGATAATAGTACATTATATGAAATAAACGTTAAAAAAGAATTTATTTTATTTATTAAATGCCTAAATCTGATAATAATACAATAAATGAATTTAAACGATTAAGACATGTACATAATTAATGTGCTTATGCACATTCTGAATCTGTGTAAACAATATAAATATTTCGCAAATTATTTCGTCATTCTAGTAACTACACAATTAAAATTCATGCACTGAATATTCAGTTAATTAAATATTCTTGCATTCATGAGAAAAATCCCAACACAAAAAAATTATTACTGTACAGCGATAGTTAAAACATGTTTATTGTGTCCGACTCGTGGATCAATTGCCCCTTGTGAGCATTAGGGCTGAGATTCAATCTACTGGCGGCATTATTGTAGACACTGTTTCAAAAAACGAGGAGGCTTGATGATAATTGTGGTGTTCAGCATCACATCGAGCTTTCTCCCATGCGATACGAAAATGCTAAATCCCTAAAAATCCTCCTGGAACGCCCTACCTACCTTCCTCAGCGACGCGGAGTCAAGTCTGTTTTCTACCTACGGGTGCTCCATCAGAACAGAAGCTGCCCCTTTTCTCTCAATCCATGAGCAGACTACTCATAGGGTGTCCGTTACGCGCTACCAGATACTAAGGATTAGTCGCAATATGTTTATTGTTTTTAAAAATGGTCTGCTATTTCGTTGCTTCCATAGTTCGGTTTCTTCAAAAATTTTTTACGAATTAAACGCAAATTTAGTGAATTCTGAATATTTATGTAGGGCTTAGGGTGACAACCTTATCTCGTAAAAGAAATTTTCTCTGTTTCGAAATCTGCCAGTAGGCAGACGGCCTTGGCCCACCATGGGGCTGTTGCGCCAATGATGATGATGATTTATGAATTTTATGCTTTATCTAAATGAAAACTGTTAGTTACGATTAGCATTGGACAAAAATGCGACCAACGCTGTACCTCGATATGACGGTCAAGGTCAACAAACAACCAAATCTACATGAAAAAATCCGGATTATAGAAAGTGCCGAACCATAGAATGCCGGATTAAAGAGCGTTTACTGTACTTGCAAATACAATCAATGTAACTGAAAGAGAAAAGAATTCCTTTGCATAAAAGAAGGTCAGACTTCTTGATAATCTTACAGCGCATTTGGGTTATTGAACACATTTCCCCCTTGAATAGCTTTTGTATCTCCCATTTATCTTCCTCAAATTACAGCTTGCACATGGAGATAATGAAATGGACTGTCCAGTGGTACTTTCAAAATAGATACAGCTTTTACTGATCATATTCAATAGATAAGACCATGTGGTAAGTATTACAGTGTTATTATTACAACTCATACTTCTAGAAGCAGATATTTCCATTTTAAGGAAATAACAGGGAATAGATAGCAAAGTCAATAAATGTGTCAGAAAGGTCAATGACCACAGTTGAAATTTTGAAGGTCACGTTACATAAAGTTTTAGAATAATTTCTCCTCTGAGCAAGAACGTTCTTAAGAAAGTGATATTATAAGAATCAATTCATTTCAATTGATAATTAATAGAACATTTTTGAATATTCAGGATTCGTTTCAGTTGGTATCTGAAAGATATTTTCAAATATACATCAGTTGGTATTCAGATACCATTCAGAATACTATTTATATTTGGAAAGATATTTCCAAATATAATTCAGTTGGTATTCAGATACCAACTGAAATATCAAATATATTTCAATTGGTATCCAAAAAGATATTTCAAATATATTTCAGTGGGTATCCAGATACCATCAGAATATTTCCAAATATAATTCAGTTGGTATCTGAAAGATATTTCCAAAATTTATTCATCTGATTAACACCGTAAAAATAGATTAAGTCAAACCACTGATTTTTAAAGGATCCCATATCGTAACATTTTATAAACAATAATAAAATGTTGATGATACAATAGATAATGAATGTCAGTTTATTGAATAAGACATTTTGTAAGTCTCACAAATAACTTCAATTATTTATTCTAGGAAATAAATCTTACGTGTATTGGGGAAAAACTAAAATTTTTTTTCTGCAATCTGTATAAACTGTAATATTAATATATATATCTGTAGAATCTTATATATCTGTAGAATAATTAATTTAATTAATTAAAATAGAATAAATAAATTAATCAATTAAAATAGATTTAATTAAAAAAATAAATAAATTAAAATAGATTTAATAAATTAAAAAATATAATGAATAAATAAATAAAAAATATAATTAATAAATAAATAAATTAAAATAGATTTAATAAATAAATAAATTAATATTTATAGGTGGAATAATTAAAATTTCAGATTATGTGGAAAACAAATACCGATGAAAAAAAAAATAAAAAAGTTGTTCATTAACGCATGTAATAAGGGGGGGAAAATATTATTTTGTTATAAAGTATAAAATATAAGATATAAGAAAAAGCTGAAACTTAGATAATAACGCAGAAATTAAGTAGCAGATAATTTTTATAATAATTAATATAGAATTAAACTACAGTTAAAAGAAAGATCAATTTCAGATTAATAACGATATAAAATTCAAATTATTCCTGACAATAATGAGAGAAATATTTGAAGGTCTTAGTATATTATATTGTGTTTTTCTCGTGTTGAAATTCCTGCAAACTGAGAAATAAAATTTTTGATCTTTTATTTATTTATTTTTTTTTGAAAATTTTCATAATTATTTCTTCTCATTAAATTTTTTTGCATTTATTTTTTTTGCATCTATTCACTTAATTTTTTTTTTTTTTTTTACTTATTTATTAAACTGGAAATATTTTGATTCATAACTTTTCAGAAATTAGGAAATTAAAATGGTGCGCGTTTAAGAATTTGTATGAAACGTTAAAAAATTTTTTTTAAATTAAATCTGAGATTTTATATGCCAATTTTTTCATTAATGCTCGTATGTTTGAAATGACTCGAATTTAAACCCGTAGATCCCGGTTTAATATGGCTGTAGAGCATTGGAAATAGGGTTAAGAATCCTACCCCGTAAACATAAAACATGTCTCGTTTTGAAATCTGCCAGTAGGTAGAGAAGTCTTGAGAGAGTCTTGGCCCACAATTGACCACTGATGAGATTGTTAAACAACATAAATAGGTTTAATTTTGTCGCTCTGCGGTCATTTTGCACACATTAGACTAATTAGACCGATACTTACAGTTTAACATGGATTTCGAACCACTAACAAACATCCTTGCCACCGCCAGAATTCGAACCTGAAGCACCAAAGGCTAGAGCGCTAGCCAATTGGCCATCAAGCCACATAGATTATATATATTTCTTTTTGCTATATAAAAGTTTAAAAAACTTTTTTTTACTACTAAATCTTCGATTTTGTATATTAATTTTTCAATTCCTACTATTAATTCACACTCTCCTATATATATTTATATACCTTGTTAAAATTTTCAATCGTTAATAAAATATTTTTTTTATTCATCCACTCAAGTTCTAATACATTTTTTGAAACTTGTAGTGGATGACATTTGATGTTAATGCAGTTTTTTCAAATATTAATTCATTAATTAAATTAAATTAATTAATTTAAGTTTTTATGGGAAGAAAATTTTTTCTCTTATATAAGATATTTAGCAGGATAAAAATTTAGGTATAAATACCGTCAGTGTCGAAGCGTGTAGATTGCTGGAAAAAAAAAAAATTTTTTTTTTTTTTTTTTCAGATTCTTTTTCATTCTTTTTTAGTCTGAATCAAAGAGGAAACAAAATGGAAAATGAAACACGCGAATAAATTAGTGAGAGAGATGGAAAGTGTGTATGTGAGAGAACGAATTTTTCTAACTTAAAAAATGAATGGAAATTATTTATAAGAGATTTTCTGCAATATAGTGAAAAAAAAAGTAGGAATTGGCCTTAAAAAATTTTCTTTTATATTACTTGTTCAATAATGCTGGCATTTTAATCATACGTCATGTATTTATTGGGAGTTCAAAACTAGTAGCTCGTAAATTTCTACATAGGGTGGGTGTTAGTAATAATGAGACTTCAAAAGAAAATTCGCTGTTTTACAGCAAAATAATTTTCTCTAATTTCTTTAATTAATTCTTTCTAATTCCCCCCCCCCAAAAAAACTCTTTAAAAGTGATAGCATAAGAATTATAAAATTACGATTTCAGTTTGATAAATAATAGAATATTCAGAAAATTTCAATTGCAAACTAAAAGAAATTTCCGTATTATTTATTCCAGACAATTAGAAATACTCTAATAGAACTGAGTAGATTAGTTTAAAAAAATATTCAGTTCATTCTTATTTTACTGTGCCAGTAAGTTTTAAATTTCATTATTATATTCAAATTGATTTTCCACGCCTCGGTTTTTTTTTTAGGTTATTCCGGATTAAGTTTTGGCATGAAACAATGGCATGACCAAATCCTGTTCCAAAAATAACAGCATTTTACTTACTCATCGATCCATGGGCATCGATTGGGGCTGAAGTGATTAGCGATCAATAAGGTTAGAGGAAAACTTTTGCACAAGAAGAAGGATTTTTTTTTTTCATATGATACACCAGAACAGTCAGTTTCTGTTTTCAGATTTAAAAAATTTTAATAATAATTCTTCATTTGCTGTAGAAAACATTTGTTCTATTTTTTCAAAGATGGATGTGGGAAATTAAAGAAAAAAATGGAACCCCACAGAATTCATTGGTAAAAGTTAGGCTTATAAGTAAATCCAAGTATAATAACTAATTTTTATATGGAATCGAATTATCCTTATTTACATCGAATTGTCCTTATTTCCTCTCTATTGGAGAATAAGACAGAAAATAAAAAAACGACAAAATTAAATTAATTTCTATCTTCACAATTTTAACTTTTATTATAATTTATGTAATTAAATATCAATATTATTTATTCAAAAAATTTAAACAAATTTTTTAAGAACCTAAAAATAGAACTATTTACTACAAAAATTTTTTTATAATAATGATAACAAGAAATTTGATAACAGTTTTGATAAAAAATTTAGTAACATTTATGATATTTATGTTTTAAGTATTAAGTTATATTAAGATGTATAATATGCACTTCATTTTCTTCTTTTAGATGTACCTTCTATTCCTGAAATAAATACTGAGCTTTTCTGAATCATAATCAGGTAAAACAATTTTATGTTTACAACTTTATAATAATGGAAATATCATTTTATTGGTTCTAAGAATATCCCTTTAAATTTCAAGCCCCATTTTCAGTTCACATAGCACAATTTTCATGAAATATAGTTCAATTCTCGCAGTCGTTCAGTTAATTCAATATAAAGATTCTAATCGATTTGTTATAATTATAAAAATATTTCCATGGCATATTGTTCGATAATGATAACTATTTTTCTGCGAGTTAAATAGAAGTGACTTCATAGAAAGAAAGGTTTGAAGTTATAAGAAAAGTTTGGAATTGGGACGAGGCGAAATAGGTAAAAACATTAGTAAAAGCATTATAAATGTATGTGAAAGAAAATTATCTAGAAACACGCAAGCATTTATAAAGAACGTTTGTATTAGAGAGGGATAAAAGGGATATATATATATATATATATATATAAAGGATTAGAAAGACATGCCAATGGGTTAGAAATACATGCGATAGGAAATTATGATTCATGTAAACTTTTAAGCAACATCTGAAGAGCAATAAAATATTTAAAGTCTCTCTCTCTGTATATATGTATACAGAGAGAGATAGATATAGATGTAGATAGTATATAGATGTAGATAGCTAGACTATAAGATATAGATAGATAGATATAGATTTAGATAGATAGATGCAGAGTGATTATAAAAAATTTTCTCGACATATGTGTCCCTAGCTAGCATGCCATTCACAGAAACTGGATGAAATTTTGGTTTAAGGTATTTGAGGTATGCCCTCAATAATCAAATGAAAAACAAGAATTGAACTTTAGCAGTTACGGTTACATTGACACGAGTTCAAAAATGTTAAATGGCAGCAACTATTTTTTCATTGGAATGTGATCTCCCATAGTGAAAAACCATAAACTGCTTTGAAGGGTACCAACAGCATGACATTGCTGGAGCTAAAGAGACTGGAAAACTAAGAAAGGCAACACGTAG